>CM033756.1:45668821-45751001 GCA_019671005.1 Hibiscus mutabilis
ATTTGGAGAAATAATAAAACCATGCGAGAAACGCGTCCCTATATCTATGGTTTGGTGAAAAAAAGCACATGAGTCTCAAAAAGAGGGGCGCAACACAAGGACTTCCCAAAAGGTCAGCTATCCTAGTACTACTCTCGCCCAAGCACGCTTGACTGCAGAGTTCTGATGGTCTCTAGTGCATTAGTGCTGGTATGATCGCATTCGCCAAGTTCTGCGCGATTAACTTACCTAAGGGCTACGCGTTGCCTTTCTTTTTATCTCTAAATTCTTGAGATTTGGAGAAATAATAAAACCATGAGGGAAACGCGTCCCTATATCTACGGTTTGGTGAAAAGAAAACAGCAGTCTCAAAAAGTGGGGTGCAACACGAGGACTTCCCAAGAGGTCACCCATCCTAGTTCTACTCTCGCCCAAGTACGCTTGACTACGGAGTTTTGATGGGATCCGGTTCATTAATGCTAGTATGATCGCACCCATCATGTTCTGCGCGATTAACTTACCTAAGGGCTACCTTTCTTTTTATATCTAAATTCTTCAGATTTGGAGAACTAATAAAACCATGCGGGAAATTGTGTCCCTATATCTACAGTTTGGTGAAAAAAAAACAAAGGTGTCTCAAAAAGAGGGGTGCAACACAAGGACTTCCCAAGAGGTAACCCATCATAATACTACTATTGTCCAAGCACACTTGATTGCGTAGTTCTGATGGGATCTGGTGCATTAGTGCTGGTATGATCGCACCCGTCAAGTTCTGCGCGATTAACTTACCTAAGGGCTACGCGTTTCTTTTCTTTTTATCTCTAAATTCTTGAGATTTGAAGAAATAATAAAATCATGCAGTACGGTTTGGTGAAAAAAACACAGGGGTCTCAAAAAGAATGGTACAACACGAGGACTTCCCAAGAGGTCACCCATCCTAGTACTACTCTCACCCAAGCACACTTGACTGCGAAGGTCTTATGGGATCTGGTGCATTAATGCTGGTATGATCGCACTCGTCATGTTCTGCGCGATTAACTTACCTAAGGGCTACGCGTTGCCTTTCTTTTTATCTCTAAATTATTGAGATTTGGAGATATAATAAAACCGTGGGGGAAACACGTCCCGATATCTATGGTTTGGTGAAAAAAACACAAGAGTCTCAAAAAGAGGGGTGCAACACGAGGACTTCCCAAAAGGTCACCCATCCTAGTACTACTCTCGCCCAAAAACGCTTGACTGCGGAGTTCTGATGGGATCCGATGCATTAGTGCTAGTTTGATCGCACCCGTCATTTTTTGCGTGATTAACTTACCTAAGGGTTACGCATTGCCTTTCTTTTTAACTCTAAATTCTTGAGATTTGGAGAAATAATTAAACCATGCGGGAAACGCGTTTATATCTTCTTTTTATCTCAAAATTCTTGCAACAAGAGGGCTTGAAGAAAGTACTAAAACCATGATTATTATGTTTCTAGGATCCGGGCATTAGTGTTTGGATCACACCCGTCAAAATTTCTTTTAATATAAATTCTTGAGATTTAAGAAATAATAAAACCATTTCTTTTTATCTCTATATTCTTGAGATTTGTGAAATAATAAAACCATCGGGATGTCCCGAGGTACTATATCTACGGTTTGGTGAAACAAACACATGAATAGGATCGGTAAAGTTCAGATACAATCACCCAGGTATTAATACGGAGTTATAGGATCGAGGTATTGTTTTGTATTATCGCATTAATCATGTTTTTAAGAGTAACTTATAAGAGTTATGCGTTGCCTTTCTTTTTATCTCTAAATTCTTGAGATTTGATGATATATTAAAACCATGCGAGAAACGCGTCCCTATATCTAGGGTTGGTGTAAAAAACACAAGAGTCTCAAAATAGGAGTGCAACACGATGACTTCCCAAGAGGTCACCCATCCTAGTACTACTCTTGACCAAGCACACTTGACTACAAAGTTCTGATGGGATTTGGCGCATTCGTGCTGGTATGTTCGCATCCATCATATTCTGTGTGATTAACTTATCTAAGGTCTACGCATTGCCTTTCTTTCTATCTCTAAATTTTTGAGATTTGAAGAAATAATAAAACCATGCTGGAAACGCGTACCTATATCTACGGTTTGGTAAAAAAAACACAGGAGTCTAAAAAAATAGGGTGTAACACGAGAACTTCCCAGGAGGTCACCCATCATAGAACTACTCTCGCCCAAGCACGCTTGACTACAGAGTTCTGATGGGATCTGGTGCATTAGTGCTGGTATGATTACACCATTAATGTTTTGCACGATTAATATACCTAAGGGCTATGCGTTGCCTTTCTTTTTATCTCTAAATTCTTGAGATTTGAAGAAATAATAAAACCATGCGGGAAACGCGTCCGTAATTGCTTAAAAAAATACAGGAGTCTCAAAAAGAGTGGTGCAACACGAGGACTTCCCAAGAGGTCACCCATCCTAGTACTACACTCGCCCAAGAACACTTGACTGCGGAGTTCTGATGGGATTCAGTGCTTTAGTGCTGGTATGATCGCACGTCATGTTCTGCGCGATTAACTTACGTAAGGGCTACGCATTGCCTTTGTTTTTATCTCTAAATTCTTGAGATTTGAAGAAATAATAAAACCATGCGGGAAACGTGTCCCTATATCCACGGTTTGGTGAAAAAAAACACAGGAGTCTCAAAAAAAGGGGTATAACACGAGGACTTCCCAAGAGGTCACCCATCATAGTACTACTGTCGCCCAAGCACGATTGACTGCGGAGTTCTGATGGGATCTGGTGCACTAGTGCTGGTATGATTACACCATTGATGTTTTGCACGATTAATATACCTAAGGGCCATGCGTTGCCTTTCTTTTTATCTCTAAATTCTTTAGATTTGGAGAAATAATAAAACCATGCGGGAAACGCATCCCTGATTGCTTAAAAAATATAGGAGTCTCAAAAAGAGGGGTGCAACACGAGGACTTCCCAAGAGGTCACCCATCCTAGTACTACACTCGCCCAAGCACACTTGACTGCGGAGTTCCGATGAGATCCGATGCTTTAGTGCTGGTATGATCGCACCCGTCATGTTCTGCGCGATTAACTTACGTAAGGGCTACGCGTTGCCTTTGTTTTTATCTCTAAATTCTTGAGATTTGAAGAAATAATAAAACCATGCGGGAAATGCGTCCCTATATCTACAGTTTGGTGAAAAAAAAACACAGGAGTCTCAAAAAGGGGTATAACACGAGGACTTCCCAAGAGGTCAACCATCGTAGTACTACTCTCGCCCAGGCACACTTGACTGCGGAGTTCTGATGGGATCTGGTGCATTAGTGCTGGTATGATTACACCCTTCATGTTTTGCACGATTAACATACCTAAAGGCTATGCGTTGCCTTTCTTTTTACCTCTAAATTCTTGAGATTTGGAGAATTAATAAAACCATGCGGCAAACGCGTCCCTCTTTGCCCAAAAAAACACATGAGTCTCAAAAAGAAGGGTGCAACACGAGGACTTCCCAAGAGGTCACCCATCCTAGTACTACTCTCGACCAAGCATGCTTAACTGCAGAGTTCTAATCAGATCTGGTGCATTAGTGCTAGTATGATCGCACCCGTCATGTTTTGCCCGATTAACTTACCTAAGGGCTACGCATTGCCTTTCTTTTTATCTCTAAATTCTTGAGATTTGAAGAAATAATAAAACCATGCGGGAAACGCGTCCTTATATCTACGGTTTAGTGGAAAAAATACAGGAGTCTCAAAAAGAGGGGTGCAACACGAGGACTTCCCAAGAGGTGACCCATCCTAGTACTACTCTCTCCCAAGCACGCTGGACTGCAGAGTTCTGATGGGATCCGGTGCATTAGTGCTGGTATGATCGCACCCGTCATGTTCTGCGCGATTAACTTACCTAAGGGCTACTCGTTGCCTTTCTTTCTATCTCTAATTTTTTAGATTTGGTGAAATGAAAATAACCATACGGGAAACGCGTCCCTATATCTATGGTTTGGTGAAAAAAAAACAAAAGAGTATCAAAAAAGGGGTGCAACACGAGGACTTTCCAAGAGGTCACCCATCCTAGTACTACTCTCGCCCAAGCACGCTTGACTGCGGAGTTCTGATGGGATCCAGTGCATTAGTGCTGGTATGATCGCACCCGTCATGTCCTGCGCGATTAACTTACCTAAGGGCTACGCGTTGCCTTTCTTTTTATCTCTAAATTCTTGAGATTTGAAGAAATAATAAAACCATGCGGGAAACGCGTCCCTATATCTACGGTTTGCTGAAATAAAACACAGGAGTCTAAAAAAAGGGTGCAACACGAGGACTTATATGATGTGCATGTTAGAAAGTTATAAATATAATTATTATTTTTCTAATTGGATTTGAACCAATGACCAACTATAAAAACGTAGGCTTCTACGATAACTTGAATTTTTACCCCTTTGTTAATATACAATCACATATTATTTACCTTAAATGTAGTCGGAATAAAAAAAGGAAATAAACCAACTTATATGATGCGTATGTTCAAAAGTTAAAAATATGATTATTATGTTTCTAATTGGATTTGAACCAAGGACCAACAATTAAAAAATATAAGCTTTTACAATCATTCCATGTTATACATTTGTGTTTCTTATTACTACTCTCGCCCAAGCACGCTTAATCTGCGGAGTTCTAATGAGATCCGGTGCATTAGTGCTGGTATGATCGCAAACGTCATGTTTTGCGCGATTAACTTACCTAAGGGCTACTCGTTGCCTTTCTTTTTATCTCTAAATTCTTGAGATTTGGAGAAATAATAAAACCATGCAGGAAATGCGTCCCTACATCTACGGTTTGGTGAAAAAATACAGGAGTCTCAAAAAGAGTGGTGCAACACGAAGACTTCCCAAGAGGTCACCCATCCTAGTACTACACTCGCCCAAGCACACTTATCTGTGGAGTTCTGATGGGATCTGATACATTAGTACAGGTATGATTGCACCCGTCATGTTCTGCGCGATTAACTTACATAAGGGCTACGCATTGCCTTTAATTTTATCTCTAAATTCTTGAGATTTGAAGAAATAATAAAACCATTCGGGAAACGCATCCCTATATCTACGGTTTGGTGAAAAAAAACACAAGAGCCTCAAAAAGAGGGGTGCAACACGAGGACTTATATGATGTGCATGTTAAAAAGTTATAAATATAATTATTATTTTTCTAATTGGATTCGAATCAATGACCAACAATAAAAACGTAGGCTTCTACGATAAATTGAATTTTTACCCTTGTGTTAATATACAATCACATATTATTTACCTTAAATGTAGTAGGAATAAAAAAGGAAATAAACCAACTTATATGATGCGTATGTTCAAAAGTTAAAAATATGATTATTATGTTTCTAATTGGATTTGAACCAAGGACCAACAATTAAAAAATATAAGCTTTTACCATCATTCCATGTTATACTTTTGTGTTTATTATACGATCTAATACTATTCACCTTAAAACAAACGTAATTAAACAATAGCCATTTCCATCCATGTACCAAATTTATATAAATAATGATACTTTGTAGTGCAAAAAATCAAATTTTTAAGTTTGGTAAGTTAATAAAAAAATAGGTTAAAAATGTAAAAGTTTTGATAAACACAAAAAAGTTAAATTTAAAAGCCCAAACGAGGCTGTTTTCAACGAAAACGGTGGCAAGGCGACGTGTCCCTGTATATACGGTTTGGTGAAAAAAAACACATGAGTCTCAAAAATAGGGGTGCAACACGAGGACTTCCCAAGAGGTCACCTATCCTAGTACTATTCTCGCCCAAGCACGCTTGACTGCAAAGTTCTGATGGGATCCGGTGCATTAGTGCTGGTATGATCGCACTCGTCATGTTCTGCGTGATTAACTTACCTAATGGCTATGTGTTGCCTTTCTTTTTATCTCTAAATTCTTTATATTTGAAGAAATAATAAAACCATGTGGGAAACACATCCCTATATCTACGGTTTGGTGAAAAAACACAGTCTCAAAAACAGGGGTGCAACACGAGGACTTCCTAAGAGGTCACTCATCCTAGTACTACTCTCGCCCAAGCACGCTTGACTGCGGAGTTCTGATGGGATTCAGTGCATTAGTGCTGGTATGATCGCACTCGTCATGTTCTGGGCGATTAACTTACCTAAGGGCTACGCATTGCCTTTCTTTTTATCTCTAAATTCTTGAGATTTGAAGAAATAATAAAACCATGTGGGAAACGCGTCCCTATATCTACAGTTTGCTGAAAAAAAAACACAAGAGTCTAAAAAAAGGGTGCAACACGAGGACTTATATGATGTGCATGTTAGAAAGTTATAAATATAATTATTATTTTTCTAATTGGATTTGAACCAATGACCAACAACAAAAACGTAGGCTTCTACGCTAAATTGAATTTTTACCAGTGTTAATATACAATTACATATTATTTACCTTAAATGCAGTAGGAATAAAAAAAAGGAAATAAACAAACTTATATGATGCGTTTGTTCAAAAGTTAAAAATATGATTATTATGTTTCTAATTGGATTTGAACCAAGGACCAACAATTAAAAAATATAAGCTTTTACCATCATTCCATGTTATACTTTTGTGTTTCTTATACGATCTAATACTATTTACCTTAAAACAAACGTAATTAAACAATAGCCATTTCCATCCATGTACCAAATTTATATAAATAATGATACATTGCTGTGCAAAAAAAATCAAATTTTTAAGTTTGGTAAGTTAATAAAAAAGAGGTTAAAATGTAAAAGTTTTGATAAACACAAAAAAAGTTAAATTTAAAAGCCCAAACGAGGATGTTTTCAACGAAAATGGTGGCAAGGCGACGCGTCCCTATATATACGGTTTGGTGAAAAAAAACACATGAGTCTCAAAAAGAGGGGTGCAACACGAAGACTTCCCAAGAGGTCACCCATCCTAGTACTACTCTCGCCCAAGCATGTTTGACTGCAAAGTTCTTATGGGATCCAGTGCATTAGAGCTGGTATGATTGCACCCCTCATGTTCTGCGCGATTAACTTACCTAAGGGCTACGCGTAGCCTTTCTTTTTATCTCTAAATTCTTGATATTTGAAGAAATAATAAAACCATGTGGGAAACGCATCCCTATATCTAGGGTTTGGTGAAAAAACACAGAGTCTCAAAAACAGAGGTGCAACACGAGGACTTCCTAAGAGGTCACCCATCCTAGTACTACTCTCGCCCAAGCACGCTTGACTGCGGAGTTCTGATGGGATCCGATGCATTAGTGCTCGTATGATCGCACCTGTCATGTTCTGCGCGATTAACTTACCTAAGTGCTACGCGTTGCCTTTCTTTTTATCTCTAAGTTCTTGAGATTTGGAGAAATAATAAAACTATGCGGGAAACGCATCCCTATATCTACGGTTTGGTGAAAAAAAGCACAGGAGTCTCAAAAAAAGGGGTGCAACACAAGGACTTCCCAAGAGGTCACCCATCCTAGTACTACTTCGCCCAAGCATGCTTGAATGCGGAGTTCTGATGGGATCCCGTGCATTAGTGCTCGTATGATCGCACCCGTTATGTTCTGGGCGATTAACTTACCTAAGGGCTACGCGTTGCCTTTCTTTTTATCTCTAAATTCTTGTGATATAGAGAAAAAATAAAACCATGCGGGAAACACGTCCCTATATCTAGGGTTTGGTGAAAAAAAACACAGGAGTCTTAAAAAGATGGGTGCAACACGAGGGCTTCCCAAGAGGTCACCCATCCTAGTACTATTCTCGCCTAAGCACGCTTGACTATGGAATTCTGATGAGATCCGATGCATTAGTGCTGATATAATCACACTCGTAATGTTCTGCGCGATTAACTTACCTAAGGGCTACGCGTTGCCTTTCTTTTTATCTCTAAATTCTTGAGATTTGGAGAAATAATAAAACCATGCCGGAATCGCGTCCCTATATCTACGGTTTGGTAAAGCTACGCGTTGCCTTTCTTTTTATCTCTAAATTCTTGAGATTTGGAGAAATAATAAAACCATGCGGGAAGCGCGTCTTTATATCTACGGTTTGGTGAAAAAAATACAGGAGTCTCAAAAAGAAGGGTGCAACACGAGGACTTCCCAAGAGGTCACCCATCCAAGTACTACTCTCGCCCAAGCACGCTTGACTGCGGAGTTCTGATGGGATCCGGTGCATTAGTGCTCGTATGATCGCACCCATAATGTTCTGTGCGATTAACTTACCTAAGGGCTACGCGTTGCCTTTCTTTTTATCTCCAAATTCTTGAGATTTGGAGAAATAATAAAACCATGCGGGAAACGTGTCCCTATATATACGGTTTGGTGAAAAAAATACATGAGTCTCAAAAAGTGGGGTGCAACACGAGGACTTCCCAAGAGGCTACCCATCCTAGTACTACTCTCACCAAAGCACGCTTAATTGCGGAGTTCTGATAGGATCCGGTGCATTAGTGCTGGTATGATCGCACCCGTCATGTTCTGCGCGATTAACTTACCTAAGGGCTACGCGTTGCCTTTCTTTTTATTTCTAAATCTTGAATTTTTGAGAAATAATAAAACCATGCGGGAAACGCCTCCCTATATCTACGGTTTGGTGAAAAAAACACAGGAGTCTCAAAAAGAAGGGTGCACAACACTAGTGCTGGTATGATCGCACCTGTCATGTTTTGCGCGATTAACTTACCTAAGGGCTACGCGTTGCCTTTCTTTTTATCTCTAAATTCTTGATATTTGAAGAAATAATAAAACCATGTGGGAAACGCATCCCTATATCTACAGTTTGGTGAAAAAAACACAGAGTCTCAAAAATAGGGGTGCAACACGAGAACCTCCTAAGAGGTCACCCATCCTAGTACTACTCTTGCCCAAGCACGCTTGACTGCAGAGTTCTGATGGGATTCAGTGCATTAGTGCTGGTATGATCACACTCGTCATGTTCTGCGCGATTAACTTACCTAAGGGCTACGCGTTGCCTTTCTTTTTATCTCTAAATTCTTGAGATTTTAAGAAATAATAAAACCATGCGGGAAAACGTCCCTATATCTACAGTTTGCTGAAAAAAACACAAGAGTCTAAAAAAAGGGTGCAAAACGAGGACTTATATGATGTGCATGTTAGTAAGTTATAAATATAATTATTATTTTTCTAATTGGATTTGAACCAATGACCAACAATAAAAACGTAGGCTTCTACGCTAAATTGATTTTTTACCAGTGTTAATATACAATTACATATTATTTACCTTAAATGCAGTAGGAATAAAAAAAGGAAATAAACCAACTTATATGATGCGTTTGTTCAAAAGTTAAAAATATGATTATTATGTTTCTAATTGGATTTGAACCAAGGACCAACAATTAAAAAATATAAGCTTTTACCATCATTCCATGTTATACTTTTGTGTTTCTTATACGATCTAATACTATTTACCTTAAAACAAACGTAATTAAACAATAGCCATTTCCATCCATGTACCAAATTTATATAAATAATGATACATTGCTGTGCAAAAAATCAAATTTTTAAGTTTGGTAAGTTAATAAAAAAAGAGGTTAAAAATGTAAAAGTTTTGATAAACACAAAAAAAGTTAAATTTAAAAGCCCAAACGAGGATGTTTTCAACGAAAATGGTGGCAAGGCGACGCGTCCCTATATATACGGTTTGGTGAAAAAAAAACAACAGTCTCAACAAAAAGAGGGGTGCAACACGAAGACTTCCCTAGAGGTCACCCATCCTAGTACTACTCTCACACAAGCACGCTAAAAAGAGGTTAAAAATGTAAAAGTTTTGATAAACACAAAAAAAGTTAAATTTAAAAGCCCAAACGAGGATGTTTTCAACGAAAACGGTGGCAAGGCGACGCGTCCCTATATATACGGTTTGGTGAAAAAAAACAACAGTCTCAACAAAAAGAGGGGTGCAACACGAAGACTTCCCAAGAGGTCACCCATTCTAATACTACTCTCACCCAAGCACGCTTGACTGCAAAGTTCTTTTGGGATCTGGTGCATTAGTGCTGGTATGATCGCACCCCTCATGTTTTGCGCGATTAACTTACCTAAGGGCTACGCGTTGCCTTTCTTTTTATCTCTAAATTCTTGATATTTGAAGAAATAATAAAACCATGTGGGAAACGCATCTTTATATCTAGGGTTTGGTGAAAAAACATAAAGTCTCAAAAACAGAGGTGCAACACGAGGACTTACTAAGAGGTCACCCATCCTAGTACTACTCTCGCCGAAGCACGCTTGACTGCGAAGTTCTGATGGGATCCGATGCATTAGTGCTCTTATGATCGCACCCGTCATGTTCTGCACGATTAACTTACCTAAGTGCTACGCGTTGCCTTTCTTTTTATCTCTAAGTTCTTGAGATTTGGAGAAATAATAAAACTATACGGGAAACGCGTCCCTATATCTACGGTTTGGTGAAAAAAAACACAGGAGTCTCAAAAAAAGGCATGCAACACAAGGACTTTCCAAGAGGTCACCCATCCTAGTACTACTTCGCCCAAGCATGCTTCACTGCGGAGTTCTGATGGGATCCAGTGCATTAGTGCTCGTATGATCGCACCTGTTATGTTCTGGGTGATTAACTTACCTAAGGGCTACGCGTTGCCTTTCTTTTTATCTCTAAATTCTTGAGATTTGAAGAAATAATAAAACCATGCAGGAAGCACGTCCCTATATCTACGGTTTGGAGAAGCTAAGCGTTGCCTTTCTTTTTATCTTTAAATTCTTGAGATTTAGAGAAATAATAAAACCATGTGGGAAGCGGGTCCCTATATCTACGGTTTGGTGGAAAAAAAAACACATGAGTCTCAAAAAAAGGGCTGCAACACGAAGACTTCCCAAGAGGTCACCCATTAAAAGTACTACTCTCGCCCAAGCACGCTTGACTACGCAGTTTTGATGGGATCCGGTCCATTAGTGCTGGTATGATCGCACCTATAATGTTCTGTGCGATTAACTTACCTAAGGGCTACGCGTTGCCTTTCTTTTTATCTCTAAATTCTTGAGATTTGGAGAAATAATAAAACCATGCGGGAAACGTGTCCCTATATATACGGTTTGGTGAAAAAAAACACATGAGTCTCAAAAAGAGGGGTGCAACACGAGGGCTTCCCAAGAGGCTACCCATCCTAGCACTACTTTTACCCAAGCACGCTTAATTGCGGAGTTCTGATAGGATCCGGTGCATTAGTGCTGGTATGATCGCACCCGTCATGTTCTGCAGGATTAACTTACCTAAGGGCTACGCGTTGCCTTTCTTTTTATTTCTAAATTCTTGAATTTTTAAGAAATAATCAAACCATGCGGGAAACGCCTCCCTATATCTACGGTTTGGTGAAAAAAACACAGGAGTCTCAAAAAGAAGGGTGCAACACGAGGACTTCCCAAGAGGTCACCCATCCTAATACTACTCTCACCCAAGCACGCTTGACTGCGGAGTTTTGATGGGATTCGGTGCAATAGTGCTGGTATGATCGCACCCTTAATGTTTTGCGTGATTAACTTACCTAAGGGATACGCGTTGCCTTTCTTTTTATCTCTAAATTCTTGAGATTTGGAGAAATAATAAAACCATGCGGGAAACGCGTCCCTATATCTACGGTTTGGTGAAAAAAACACAGGAGTCTTAAAAAGAGGGGAGCAAAATGAGGACTTCCCAAGAGGTCACCCATCCTAGTACTACTCTCGCCCAAACACCCTTGACCGCGGAGTTCTGATGGGATCCGGTGCATTAGTGCTGGTATGATTGCACCTGTCATGTTTTGTGCGATTAACTTACCTTAGGGCTATGCGTTGCCTTTCTTTTCATCTCTAAATTCTTGAGATTTGAAGAAATAATAAAACTATGCGGGAAACGCATCCCTATATCTACGGTTTAGTGAAAAAAATATAGGAGTCTCAAAAAGTGGGGTGCAACACGAGGACTTCCCAAAAGGTTACCCATCCTAGTACTACTCTAATCGAAGCACGCTTGACTGCGGAATTCTGATGGGATCTGGTGCATTAGTGCTGGTATGATCGCACCCGTCATGTTCTGCGCGATTAACTTACCTAAGGGCTACATGTTGCCTTTCTTTTTCTCTAAATTCTTGAGATTTGGAGAAATAATAAAACCATGCGGGAAGCGCGTCCCTATATCTACGGTTTGGTGAAGCTACGCGTTGACTTTCTTTTTATCTCTAAATTCTTGAGATTTGGAGAAATAATAAAACCATGCGGGAAGCACGTCCCTATATCTACAGTTTGGTGGAAAAAAAACACATGAGTCTCAGAAAGAGGGCTGCAACACGAGGACTTCCCAAAAGGTCACCCATCCAAGCACTACTCTCGCCCAAGCACGCTTGACTACGGAGTTCCGATGGGATCCGGTGCATTAGTGCTAGTATGATCGCACCCGTAATGTTATGTGCAATTAACTTACCTAAGGGCTACGCGTTGCCTCTCTTTTTATCTCTAAATTCTTGAGATTTGGAGAAATGATAAAACCATGCGGGAAACGTGTCCCTATATATACGGTTTGGTGAAAAAAACACAGGAGTCTCAAAAAGAGGGGTGCAACACGAAGACTTCCCAAGAGGTCACCATCCTAATAATACTCTCACCCAAGCTCGCTTGACTGCGGAGTTCTGATGGGATTCGGTGCATTAGTGCTAGTATGATCGTACCCTTCATATTTTGCGCGATTAACTTCCCAAGAGGCTACCCATCCTAGTACTACTCTCACCCAAGCACGCTTAATTGCGGTGTTCTGATAGGATCCGGTGCATTAGTGCTGGTACAATCGCACCCGTCATGTTCTGCGCGATTAACTTACCTAAGGGCTACGCGTTGCCTTTCTTTTTATTTCTAAATTCTTGCATTTTTGAGAAATAATAAAACCATGCGGGAAACGCCTCCCTATATCTACGGTTTGGTGAAAAAAACACAGGAGTCTCAAAAAGAAGGGTACAACACGAGGACTTCCCAAGAGGTCACCATCCTAATGCTACTCTCACCCAAGCACGCTTGACTGCGGAGTTTTGATGGGATTCGGTGCATTAGTGCTGGTATGATCGCACCATTCATGTTTTGCGTGATTAACTTAACGAAGGGCTACGCGTTGCCTTTCTTTTTATCTCAAAATTCTTGAGATTTGGAGAAATAATAAAACCATGCGGGAAATGCGTCCCTATATCTACGGTTTGGTGAAAAAAACACAGGAGTCTCAAAAAGAGGGGAGCAAAATAAAGACTTCCCAAGAGGTGACCCATCCTAGTACAACTCTCGCCCAAACACCCTTGACCGCGGAGTTCTGATGGGATCCGGTGCATTAGTGCTGGTATGATCGCACCTGTCATGTTTTGCGCGATTAACTTACCTAAGGGCTACGCGTTGCTTTTCTTTTTATCTCTAAATTCTTGAGATTTGAAGAAATAATAAAACCATGCGCGATACGCGTCCTTATATCTACGGTTTGGTGAAAAAATACAAGAGTCTCAAAAAGAGGGGTGAAACACGAGGACTTCCCAAGAGGTCACCTATCCTAGTACTACTCTCCCCAAGCACGCTTACCTGCGGAGTTCTGATGCGATCCGGTGCATTAGTGCTGGTATGATCGCACCCATCATTTTCTGCGCGATTAACTTAACTAAGGGCTACGTATTGCCATTCTTTTTATCTCTAAATTCTTGATATTTGAAGAAATAATAAAACCATGTGGGAAACGCATCCCTAAAACTAGGGTTTGGTGAAAAAAACACAGAGTCTCAAAAACAGGGGTGCGACACGAGGACTTCCTAAGAGGTTACCCATTCTAGTACTACTCTCGCCCAAGCTCGCTTGACTACAGAGTTCTGATGGGATCCGGTACATTAGTGCTCGTATGACCGCACCCGTCATGTTTTGCGCGATTAACTTACCTAAGTGCTAAGCGTTGCCTTTCTTTTTATCTCTAAATTCTTGAGATTTGGAGAAATAATAAAACTATGCAGGAAATGCATCCCTATATCTAGGGTTTGGTGAAAAAAAGCACAGGTGTCTCAATAAAAGGGTGCAACACGAGGACTTCCCAAGAGGTCACCCATCCTAGTACTACTCTCGCCCAAGCACGCTTAACTGCGGAGTTCTGATGGGATCCGGTGCATTAGTGCTCGTATGATCGCACATGTTATGTTCTGGGTGATTAACTTACCTAAGGGCTACGCGTTGCCATTCTTTTTATCTCTAAATTCTTGAGATTTGAAGAAATAATAAAACCATGCGGGAAATGCATCCCTATATCTACGGTTTGGTGAAAAAATTATAGGAGTCTCAAAAATTAGGGTGCAACACGAGGGCTTCTCAAGAGGTCACCCATCCTAGTACTATTCTCGCCCAAGCACGCTTGATTGTGGAGTTTTGGTGAGCTCCGATGCATTAGTGCTGGTATGATAACACCCGTCATGTTCTGCGCGATTAACATACCTAAGGGCTACGCGTTGCCTTTCTTTTTATCTCAAATTCTTGAGATTTGGAGAAATAATAAAACCATACGGGAAGCTATATCTACAGTTTGGTGAAGCTACGCGTTGTCTTTCTTTTTATCTCTAAATTCTTGAGATTTGGAGAAATAATAATACCATGCGGAAGCGCGTCCCTATATCTACGGTTTGGTGGAAAAAAAACACATGAGTCTCAAAAAGAGGGGTGCAACACAAGGACTTCCCAAGAGGTCACCCATCCAAGTACTACTCTCGCCCAAGCACGCTTGACTACGGAGTTCTGATGGGATCCGGTGCATTAGTGCTGGTATGATCACACCCGTAATGTTATGTGCAATTAACTTACCTAAGGGCTACGCGTTGCCTCTCTTTTTATCTCTAAATTCTTGAGATTTGGAGAAATAATAAAACCATGCGGGAAACGTGTCCCTATATATACGGTTTGGTGAAAAAAATACAGGAGTCTCAAAAAGAGGGGTGCAACACGAAGACTTCCCAAGAGGTCACCCATCCTAATAATACTCTCACCCAAGCTCGCTTGACTGCGGAGTTCTGATGGGATTCGGTGCATTAGTGCTGGTATGATCGTACCCTTCATATTTTGCGCGATTAACTTCCCAAGAGGCTACCCATCCTAGTACTACTCTAACCCAAGCACGCTTAATTGCGGTGTTCTGATAGGATCCGGTGCATTAGTGCTGGTACAATCGCACCCGTCATGTTCTGCGCGATTAACTTACCTAAGGGCTACGCGTTGCCTTTCTTTTTATTTCTAAATTCTTGCATTTTTGAGAAATAATAAAACCATGCGGTAAACGCCTCCCAATATCTACGATTTGGTGAAAAAAACACAGGAGTCTCAAAAAGAAGGGTACAACACGAGGACTTCCCAAGAGGTCACCATCCTAATGCTACTCTCACCCAAGCACGCTTGACTGCGGAGTTTTGATGGGATTCGGTGCATTAGTGCTGGTATGATCGCACCCTTCATGTTTTGCGTGATTAATTTAACGAAGGGCTACGCGTTGCCTTTCTTTTTATCTCTAAATTCTTGAGATTTGGAGAAATAATAAAACCATGCGGGAAACGCGTCCCTATATCTACGGTTTGGTGAAAAAAACACAAGAGTCTCAAAAAGAGGGGAGCAAAATGAGGACTTCCCAAGAGGTCACCCATCCTAGTACAACTTTCGCCCAAACACCCTTGACCGCGGAGTTCTGATGGGATCCGGTGCATTAGTGCTGGTATGATCGCACCTATCATGTTTTGCGCGATTAACTTACCTAAGGGCTACGCGTTGCCTTTCTTTTTATCTCTAAATTCTTGAGATTTGAAGAAATAATAAAACCATGCGCGATATGAGTCCTTATATCTACGGTTTGGTGAAAAAAATACAAGAGTCTCAAAAAGAGGGGCGAAAGACGAGGACTTCCCAAGAGGTCACCCATCCTAGTACTACTCTCCCCAAGCACGCTTACCTGCGGAGTTCTGATGGGATCCGGTGTATTAGTGCTGGTATGATCGCACCCATCATTTTCTGCGCGATTAACTTAACTAAGGGCTACGTATTGCCATTCTTTTTATCTCTAAATTCTTGATATTTGAAGAAATAATAAAACCATGTGGGAAACACATCCCTAAAACTAGGGTTTGGTGAAAAAAACACAGTCTCAAAAACAGGGGTGCAACACGAGGACTTCCTAAGAGGTTACCCATCCTAGTACTACTCTCGCCCAAGCTCGCTTGACTACGGAGTTCTGATGGGATCCGGTACATTAGTGCTCGTATGACCGCACCCGTCATGTTTTGCGCGATTAACTTACCTAAGTGCTAAGCGTTGCCATTCTTTTTATCTCTAAATTCTTGAGATTTGAAGAAATAATAAAACCATGCGGGAAACGCATCCCTATATCTACGGTTTGGTGAAAAAAAGCACAGGTGTCTCAAAAATTAGGGTGCAACACGAGGGCTTCTCAAGAGGTCACCCATCCTAGTACTATTCTAGCCCAAGCACGCTTGATTGTAGAGTTTTGGTGAGCTCCGATGCATTAGTGCTGGTATGATAACACCCGTCATGTTCTGCGCGATTAACATACCTAAGGGCTACGCGTTGCCTTTCTTTTTATCTCTAAATTCTTGAGATTTGGAGAAATAATAAAACCATACGGGAAGCGCGTCCCTATATCTACAGTTTGGTGAAGCTACGCGTTGTCTTTCTTTTTATCTCTAAATTCTTGAGATTTGGAGAAATAATAATACCATGCGAGAAGCGCGTCCCTATATCTACGGTTTGGTGGAAAAAAAACACATGAGTCTCAAAAAGAGGGGTGCAACAGAAGGACTTCCCAAGAGGTCACCCATCCAAGTACTACTCTCGCCCAAGCACGCTTGACTACGGAGTTCTGAAGGGATCCGGTGCATTAGTGCTAGTATGATCGCACCCGTAATGTTATGTGCAATTAACTTACCTAAGGGCTACGCTTTGCCTCTCTTTTTATCTCTAAATTCTTGAGATTTGGAGAAATAATAACACCATACGGGAAACGTGTCCCTATATATACGGTTTGGTGAAAAAAACACAGGAGTCTCAAAAAGAGGGGTGCAACACGAAGACATCCCAAGAGGTCACCCATCCTAATAATACTCTCACCCAAGCTCGCTTGATCATGAGTTTCGATGGGATTGGTACATTAGTCTTTGGTATGATCGTACCCTTCATATTTTGCGCGATTAACTTCTCAAGAGGCTACCCATCCTAGTACTACTCTCACCCAAGCACGCTTAATTGCGGTGTTCTGAGAGGATCCGGTGCATTAGTGCTGGTACAATCGCACCCGTCATGTTCTGCGCGATTAACTTACCTAAGGGCTACGCGTTGCCTTTCTTTTTATTTATAAATTCTTGCATTTTTGAGAAATAATAAAATCATGCGGGAAATGCCTCCCTATATCTACGGTTTGGTGAAAAAAACACAGGAGTCTCAAAAAGAAGGGTACAACACGAGGACTTCCCAAGAGGTCACCATCCTAATGCTACTCTCACCCAAGCACGCTTGACTGCGGAGTTTTGATGGGATTCGGTGCATTAGTGCTGGTATGATCGCACCCTTCATGTTTTGCGTGATTAACTTAACGAAGGGCTACGCGTTGCCTTTCTTTTTATCTCTAAATTCTTGAGATTTGGAGAAATAATAAAACCATGCGGGAAACGCGTCCCTATATCGGTTTGGTTTGGTGAAAAAACACAGGAGTCTCAAAAAGAGGGGAGCAAAATGAGGACTTCCCAAGAGGTCACCCATCCTAGTACAACTCTCGCCCAAACACCCTTGACCGCGGAGTTCTGATGGGATCCGGTGCATTAGTGCTGGTATGATCGCACCTGTCATGTTTTGCGCGATTAACTTAACTAAGGGCTACGCGTTGCTTTTCTTTTTATCTCTAAATTCTTGAGATTTGAAGAAATAATAAAACCATGCGCGATACGCGTCCTTATATCTACGGTTTGGTGAAAAAAATACAAGAGTCTCAAAAAGAGGGGCGAAACACGAGGACTTCCCAAGAGGTCACCCATCCTAGTACTACTCTCCCCAAGCACGCTTACCTGCGGAGTTCTGATGGGATCCGGTGTATTAGTGCTGGTATGATCGCACCCATCATTTTCTGCGCGATTAACTTAACTAAGGGCTACGTATTGCCATTCTTTTTATCTCTAAATTCTTGATATTTGAAGAAATAATAAAACCATGTGGGAAACGCATCCCTAAAACTACGGTTTGGTGAAAAAAACACAGAGTCTCAAAAACAGGGGTGCAAAACGAGGACTTCCTAAGAGGTTACCCATCCTAGTACTACTCTCGCCCAAGCTCGCTTGACTGCGGAGTTCTGATGGGATCCGGTACATTACTGCTCGTATGACCGCACCCGTCATGTTTTGCGCGATTAACTTACCTAAGTGCTAAGCGTTGCATTTCTTTTTATCTCTAAATTCTTGAGATTTGGAGAAATAATAATACCATGCGGGAAGCGGGTCCCTCTATCTACGGTTTGGTGAAAAAAAAACACATGAGTCTTAAAAAGAGGGGTGCAACACAAGGACTTCCCAAGAGGTCACCCATCCAAGTACAACTCTCGCCCAAGCACGCTTCACTACGGAGTTCCGATGGGATCCGGTGCATTAGTGCTAGTATGATCGCACCCGTAATGTTATGTGCAATTAACTTACCTAAGGGCTACGCGTTGCCTCTCTTTTTATCTTTAAATTCTTGAGATTTGGAGAAATAATAAAACCATGCGGGAAACGTGTCCCTATATATACGGTTTGGTGAAAAAAACACAGGAGTCTCAAAAAGAGGGGTGCAACACGAAGACTTCCCAAGAGGTCACCCATCCTAATAATACTCTCACCCAAGCTCGCTTGACTGCGGAGTTCTGATGGGATTTGGTGCATTAGTGCTGGTATGATTGTACCCTTCATATTTTGCGCGATTAACTTCCCAAGAGGCTACCCATCCTAGTACTACTCTCACCCAAGCACGCTTAATTGCGGTGTTCTAATAGGATCCGGTGCATTAGTGCTGGTACAATCGCACCCGTCATGTTCTGCGCGATTAACTTACCTAAGGGCTACGCGTTGCCTTTCTTTTTATTTCTAAATTCTTGCATTTTTGAGAAATAATAAAACCATGCGGGAAACGCCTCCCTATATCTACGGTTTGGTGAAAAAAACACAGGAGTCTCAAAAAGATGGGTACAACACGAGGACTTCCCAAGAGGTCACCATCCTAAAGCTACTCTCACCCAAGCACGCTTGACTGCGGAGTTTTGATGGGATTCGGTGCATTAGTGCTGGTATGATCGCACCCTTCATGTTTTGCGTGATTAACTTAACGAAGGGCTACGCGTTGCCTTTCTTTTTATCTCTAAATTCTTGAGATTTGGAGAAATAATAAAACCATGCGGGAAACGCGTCCCTATATCTACGGTTTGGTGAAAAAAACACAAGAGTCTCAAAAAGAGGGGAGCAAAATGAGGACTTCCCAAGAGGTCACCCATCCTAGTACAACTCTCGCCCAAACACCCTTGACCGCGGAGTTCTGATGGGATCCGGTGCATTAGTGTTGGTATGATCGCACCTATCATGTTTTGCGCGATTAACTTACCAAAGGGCTACGCGTTGCCTTTCTTTTTATCTCTAAATTCTTGAGATTTGAAGAAATAATAAAACCATGCGCGATACGGGTCCTTATATCTACGGTTTGGTGAAAAAAATACAAGAGTCTCAAAAAGAGGGGCGAAACACGAGGACTTCCCAAGAGGTCACCCATCCTAGTACTACTCTCCCCAAGCACGCTTACCTGCGGAGTTCTGATGGGATCCGGTGTATTAGTGCTGGTATGATCGCACCCATCATTTTCTGCGCGATTAACTTAACTAAGGGCTACGTATTGCCATTCTTTTTATCTCTAAATTCTTGATATTTGAAGAAATAATAAAACCATGTGGGAAACGCATCCCTAAAACTAGGGTTTGGTGAAAAAAACACATAGTCTCAAAAATAGGGGTGCAACACGAGGACTTCCTAAGAGGTTACCCATCCTAGTACTACTCTCGCCCAAGCTCGCTTGACTGCGGAGTTCTGATGGGATCCGGTACATTAGTGCTCGAATGACCGCACCCATCATGTTTTGCGCGATTAACTTACCTAAGTGCTAAGCGTTGCCTTTCTTTTTATCTCTAAATTCTTGATATTTGGAGAAATAATAAAACTATGTGGGAAATGCATCCCTATATCTAGGGTTTGGTGAAAAAAAGCACAGGTGTCTCAAGAAAAAGGTGCAACAATAGGACTTCCCAAGAGGTCACCCATCCTAGTACTACTCTCGCCCAGGCACGCTTAACTGCGGAGTTCTGATGGGATCTGGTGCATTAGTGCTCGTATGATCGCACATGTTATGTTCTGGGTGATTAACTTACCTAAGGGCTAAGCGTTGCCATTCTTTTTATCTCTAAATTCTTGAGATTTGAAGAAATAATAAAACCATGCGGGAAACGCATCCCTATATCTACGGTTTGGTGAAAAAATTATAGGAGTCTCAAAAATTAGGGTGCAACACGAGGGCTTCTCAAGAGGTCACCCATCCTAGTACTATTCTCGCCCAAGCACGCTTGATTGTGGAGTTTTGGTGAGCTCCGATGTATTAGTGCTGGTATGATAACACCCATCATGTTCTGCGCGATTAACATACCTAAGGGCTACGCGTTGCCTTTCTTTTTATCTCTAAATTCTTGAGATTTGGAGAAATAATAAAACCATACGGGAAGCGCGTCCCTATATCTACAGTTTGGTGAAGCTACGCGTTGTCTTTCTTTTTATCTCTAAATTCTTGAGATTTGGAGAAATAATAATACCATGCGGGAAGCGCGTCCCTATATCTACGGTTTGGTGGAAAAAAAACACATGAGTCTCAAAAAGAGGGGTGCAACACAAGGACTTCCCAAGAGGTCACCCATCCAAGTACTACTCTCGCCCAAGCACGCTTGACTACGGAGTTCTGATGGGATCCGGTGCATTAGTGCTGGTATGATCGCATCCATAATGTTATGTGCAATTAACTTACCTAAGGGCTACGCGTTGCCTCTCTTTTTATCTCTAAATTCTTGAGATTTGGAGAAATAATAAAACCATGCGGGAAACGTGTCCCTATATATACGGTTTGGTGAAAAAAACACAGGAGTCTCAAAAAGAGGGGTGCAACACGAAGACTTCCCAAGAGGTCACCCATCCTAATAATACTCTCACCCAAGCTCGCTTGACTGCGGAGTTCTGATGGGATTCGGTGCATTAGTCTTTGGTATGATCGCCCTTCATATTTTTGCGCGATTAACTTCCCAAGAGGCTACCCATCCTAGTACTACTCTCACCCAAGCACGCTTAATTGCGGTGTTCTAATAGGATCCGGTGCATTAGTGCTGGTACAATCGCACCCGTCATGTTCTGCGCGATTAACTTACCTAAAGGCTACGCGTTGCCTTTTTTTATTTCTAAATTCTTGCATTTTTGATAAATAATAAAACCATGCGGGAAACGCCTCCCTATATCTACAGTTTGGTGAAAAAAACACAGGAGTCTCAAAAAGATGGGTACAACACGAGGACTTCCCAAGAGGTCACCATCCTAAAGCTACTCTCACCCAAGCACGCTTGACTGCGGAGTTTTGATGGGATTTGGTGCATTAGTGCTGGTATGATCGCACCCTTCATGTTTTGCGTGATTAACTTAACGAAGGGCTACGCGTTGCCTTTCTTTTTATCTCTAAATTCTTGAGATTTGGAGAAATAATAAAACCATGCGGGAAACGCGTCCCTATATCTACGGTTTGGTGAAAAAAACACAAGAGTCTCAAAAAGAGGGGAGCAAAATGAGGACTTCCCAAGAGGTCACCCATCCTAGTACAACTCTCGCCCAAACACCCTTGACCGCGGAGTTCTGATGGGATCCGGTGCATTAGTGCTGGTATGATCGCACCTGTCATGTTTTGCGCGATTAACTTACCTAAGGGCTACGCGTTGCCTTTCTTTTTATCTCTAAATTCTTGAGATTTGAAGAAATAATAAAACCATGCGCGATACGGGTCCTTTATCTACGGTTTGGTGAAAAAAATACAAGAGTCTCAAAAAGAGGGGCGAAACACGAGGACTTCCCAAGAGGTCACCCATCCTAGTACTACTCTCCCCAAGCACGCTTACCTACAGAGTTCTGGTTGGATCCGGTGTATTAGTGCTGGTATGATCTCACCCATCATTTTCTGCGCGATTAACTTAACTAAGGGCAACGTATTGCCATTCTTTTTATCTCTAAATTCTTGATATTTGAAGAAATAATAAAACCATGTGGGAAACGCATCCCTAAAACTAGGGTTTGGTGAAAAAAACACAGAGTCTCAAAAACAGGGGTGCAACACGAGGACTTCCTAAGAGGTTACCCATCCTAGTACTACTCTCGCCCAAACTCGCTTGACTGCGGAGTTCTGATGGGATCCGGTACATTAGTGCTCGTATGACCGCACCCGTCATGTTTTGCGTGATTAACTTACCTAAGTGCTAAGCGTTGCATTTCTTTTTATCTCTAAATTCTTGAGATTTGGAGAAATAATAATACCATGCGGGAAGCGCGTCCCTATATCTACGGTTTGGTGAAAAAAAAAACACATGAGTCTTAAAAAGAGGGGTGCAACACAAGGACTTCCCAAGAGGTCACCCATCCAAGTACTACTCTCGCCCAAGCACGCTTGACTACGGAGTTCTGATGGGATCCGGTGCATTAGTGCTAGTATGATCGCACCCATAATGTTATGTGCAATTAACTTACCTAAGGGCTACGCGTTGCCTCTCTTTTTTTCTCTAAATTCTTGAGATTTGGAGAAATAATAAATCCATGCGGGAAACGTGTCCCTATATATACGGTTTGGTGAAAAAAACACAGGAGTCTCAAAAAGAGGGGTGCAACACGAAGACTTCCCAAGAGGTCACCCATCCTAATAATACTCTCACCCAAGCTCGCTTGACTGCGGAGTTCTGATGGGATTTGGTGCATTAGTCTTTGGTATGATCGTACCCTTCATATTTTTTGCGCGATTAACTTCCCAAGAGGCTACCCATCCTAGTACTACTCTCACCCAAGCACGTTTTAATTGCGGTGTGTTC
This sequence comes from Hibiscus mutabilis, assembly GCA_019671005.1. Taxonomy (NCBI): domain Eukaryota; kingdom Viridiplantae; phylum Streptophyta; class Magnoliopsida; order Malvales; family Malvaceae; genus Hibiscus; species Hibiscus mutabilis. The sequence continues at coordinate 45,691,996 of CM033756.1, forward strand.
GAGAGGATCCGGTGCATTAGTCTTTGGTACAATCGCACCCGTCATGTTCTCAAGCGATTAACTTACCTAAGGGCTACGCGTTGCCTTTCTTTTTATTTATAAATTCTTGCATTTTTGAGAAATAATAAAACCATGCGGGAAATGCCTCCCTATATCTACGGTTTGGTGAAAAAAACACATGAGTCTCAAAAAGAAGGGTACAACACGAGGACTTCCCAAGAGGTCACCATCCTAATGCTACTCTCACCCAAGCACGCTTGACTGCGGAGTTTTGATGGGATTCGGTGCATTAGTGCTGGTATGATCGCACCCTTCATGTTTTGCGTGATTAACTTAACGAAGAGCTACGCGTTGCCTTTCTTTTTATCTCTAAATTCTTGAGATTTGGAGAAATAATAAAACCATGCGGGAAACGCGTCCCTATATCTACGGTTTGGTGAAAAAAACACAGGAGTCTCAAAAAGAGGGGAGCAAAATGAGGACTTCCCAAGAGGTCACCCATCCTAGTACAACTCTCGCCCAAACACCCTTGACCGCGGAGTTCTGATGGGATCCGGTGCATTAGTCTTTGGTATGATGATCGCTTTTGTCATGTTTTTGCGTGATTAACTTACCTAAGTGCTACGCGTTGCTTTTCTTTTTATCTCTAAATTCTTGAGATTTGAAGAAATAATAAAACCATGCGCGGAAACGCGTCCTTATATCTACGGTTTGGTGAAAAAAATACAAGAGTCTCAAAAAAAAGGGGTGCGAAACACGAGGACTTCCCAAGAGGTCACCCATCCTAGTACTACTCTCCCCAAGCACGCTTACTGCGGGAGTTCGATGGGATCCGGTGTATTAGTCTTTGGTATGATCGCACCCATCATTTTTCGCGATTAACTTAACTAAGGGCTACGTATTGCCATTCTTTTTCTCTCTAAATTCTTGATATTTGAAGAAATAATAAAACCATGCGGGAAACGAACGCATCCCTAAAACTAGGGTTTGGTGAAAAAAACACAGAGTCTCAAAAAAAGGGTGCAACACGAGGACTTCCTAAGAGGTTACCCATCCTAGTACTACTCTCGCCCAAGCTCGCTTGACTGCGGAGTTCTGATGAGATCCGGTACATTAGTGCTCGAATGACCGCACCCGTCATGTTTTTCATGCGATTAACTTACCTAAGTGCTAGCGTTGCCTTTCTTTTTATCTCTAAATTCTTGATATTTGGAGAAATAATAAAACTATGTGGGAAATGCATCCCTATATCTAGGGTTTGGTGAAACCCTACGCAAGTGTCTCAAGAAAAGGGTGCAACACGAGAACTTCCCAAGAGGTCACCCATCCTAGTACTACTGCCAAGCACGTTTTAATGCGGAGTTGATGGGATCCGGTGCATTAGTGCTGGTATGATCGCACCCGTCATGTTCGCGATTAACGATTAACTTAAAAGGGCTACTGCGTTGCCTTTCTTTTTTTATTTATAAATTCTTGCATTTTTGAGAAATAATAAAACCATGCGGGAAATGCCTCCCTATATCTACGGTTTGGTGAAAAAAACACATGAGTCTCAAAAAGAAGGGTACAACAACACGAGGACTTCCCAAGAGGTCACCATCCTAATGCTACTCTCACCCAAGCACGCTTGATTGCGGAGTTTTGATGGGATTGCATTAGTGTTTGGTATGATCGCACCTTGATCGCACCCTTCATGTTTTGCGTGATTTCTTTTATCTCTAAATTCTTGAGATTTGGAGAAATAATAAAACCTACGGAAGCGCGTCCGTTGCCTTTTTTTTTATCTCTTTCTTTTTATCTCTAAATTTTGAGATTTGGAGAAATAATAAAACCATGCGGGAAACGCGTCCCTATATCTACGGTTTGGTGGAAAAAAACACATGAGTCTCAAAAAGAGGGGTGCAAAATGAGGACTTCCCAAGAGGTCACCCATCCTAGTACAACTCTCGCCCAAACACCCTTGACTACGGAGTTCGATGGGATCGGTGCATTAGTCTTTGGTATGATCTTTTTTGTCATGTTTTATGTGCGATTAACTTACCTAAGGGCTACGCGTTGCCTTTCTTTTTATCTCTAAATTCTTGAGATTTGAAGAAATAATAAAACCATGCGCGATACGCGTCCTTATATCTACGGTTTGGTGGAAAAAATACAAGAGTCTCAAAAAGAGGGGCGAAACACGAGGACTTCCCAAGAGGTCACCCATCCTAGTACTACTACTCTCCCCAAGCACGCTTACTGCGGAGTTTGATGGGATCCATTAGTGTGTATTAGTCATATTTTGGTATGATCGCACCCATCCATCTACTCTTTTTTTCTAATAGGCGATTAACTTAACTAAGGGCTACGTATTGCCATTCTTTTTATCTCTAAATTCTTGATATTTGAAGAAATAATAAAACCATGTGGGAAACGCATTCCTAAAACTAGGGTTTGGTGAAAAAAACACAGAGTCTCAAAAAACAGGGGTGCAACACGAGGACTTCCTAAGAGGTTACCCATCCTAGTACTACTCTCGCCCAAGCTCGCTTGACTGCGGAGTTCCGATGGGATTCGGTACATTAGTGCTCGTATGGCCGCATCCGTCATGTTTTGCGCGATTAACTTACCTAAGTGCTAAGGGTTGCCTTTCTTTTTATCTCTAAATTCTTGATATTTGGAGAAATAATAAAACTATGTGGGAAATGCATCCCTATATCTAGGGTTTGGTGAAAAAAAGCACAGGTGTCTCAAGAAAAGGGTGCAACACGAGGACTTCCCAAGAGGTCACCCATCCTAGTACTACTCTCGCCCAAGCACGCTTAACTGCGGAGTTCTGATGGGATCCGGTGCATTAGTGCTCGCATGATCGCACCTGTTATGTTCTGGGTGATTAACTTATCTAAGGGCTACGCGTTGCCATTCTTTTTATCTCTAAATTCTTGAGATTTGAAGAAATAATAAAACCATGCGGGAAACGCATCCCTATATCTACGGTTTGGTGAAAAATTATAGGAGTCTCAAAAATTAGGGTGCAACACGAGGGCTTCTCAAGAGGTCACCCATCCTAGTACTATTCTCGCCCAAGCACGCTTGATTGTGGAGTTTTGGTGAGCTCCGATGCATTAGTGCTGGTATGATAACACTCGTCATGTTCTGCGCGATTAACATACCTAAGGGCTACGCGTTGCCTTTTTTTTATCTCTAAATTCTTGAGATTTGGAGAAATAATAAAACCATACGGGAAGCGCGTACCTATATCTACAGTTTGGAGAAATTATAAAACCATGCGGGAAACGTGTCCCTATATATACGGTTTGGTGAAAAAAACACAGGAGTCTCAAAAAGAGGGGTGCAACACGAAGACTTCCCAAGAGGTCACCCATCCTAATAATACTCTCACCCAAGCTCGCTTGACTGCGGAGTTCTAATGGGATTCGGTGCATTAGTGCTGGTATGATCGTACCCTTCATATTTTGCGCGATTAACTTACCTAAGGGCTACGCGATGCCATTCTTTTTATCTCTAAATTCTTGAGATTTGAGGAAATAATAAAACCATGCGGAAAACGAGTCCCTGTATCTACGGTTTGGTAAAAAAAACACATGAGTCTCAAAAGGAGGGGTGCAACATGAGGACTTCCCAAAAGGTCACCCATCCTAGTATTACTCTCGCCCAAGGACGCTTGACTGAGGAGTTCTGATGGGATCCGGTACATTAGTGTTGGTATGATCACACCCGGCACGTTCAGCGCGATTAACTTACCTAAGGTCTGCGCGTTGCCTTTCTTTTTATCTCTAAATTCTTGAGATTTGAAGAAATAATAAAACCATGCGGGAAACGCGTCCCTATATCTACGGTTTGGTGAAAAAAAACACATGAGTCTCAAAAAGAGGGTTGCAACACGAGGACTTCCCAAGAGGTCACCCATCGTAGTATTACTCCCGCCCAAGCACGCTAAGGAGTTCTAATGGGATCCGGTACATTAGTGCTGGTATGATCGCACCCATCATGTTCAGCGCGATTAACTTACCTAAGGTCTACGCGTTGCCTTTCTTCTTATCTCTAAATTCTTGAGATTTCAAGAAATAATAAAACCATGCGGGAAACACCTCCCTATATTTACGGTTTGGTGAAAAAAAACACATAAGTTTCAAAAAGAGGGGTGTAACACGAGGACTTCCCAAAAGGTCAACCATCTTAGAACTACACTCGCCCAAGCACGCTTGACTGCGGAGTTCTAATGGGATCCGGTCCATTAGTGCTGGTATGATCGCACCCGTCATGTTCTACGCGATTAACTTACCTAAGAGCTACGCGTTGCCGTTCTTTTTATCTCTAAATTCTTGAGATTTGGAGAAATAATAAAAAAATTCGGGAAACGCGTCCCTGTATCTACGGTTTGGTGAAAAAAAAACACACGAGTCTCAAAAAAGAGTTGCAACACAAGGACTTCCCAAGAGGTCACCCATCCTAGTACTACTCTCACCCAAGCATGCTTAATTGCAAAGTTTTGATGGGATCAGGTGCACTAGTGCTGGTATGATCGCACCCATCCGGTTCTGAGCGATTAACTTACCTAAGGGCTACGCGTTGCCTTTCTTTTTATCTCTAAATTCTTGAGATTTGAAGAAATAATAAAACCATACCGAAACGCGGCGTCCCTATATCTACGGTTTGGTGAAAAAAAACACAGGAGCCTCAAAAAGAGGGGTGCAAGACGAGGACTTCCTAAGAGGTCACCCATCCTAGTACTACTCTCGGCCAAGCACACTTGACTGCGGAGTTCTGATGGGATCCGGTGGATTAGTAATGGTATGATCGCACCCGTCATGTTCTACGCGATTAACTTACCTAAGAGCTACGCGTTGCCGTTCTTTTTATCTCTAAATTCTTGAGATTTGGAGAAATAATAAAAAAATTCGGGAAACGCGTCCCTGTATCTACGGTTTGGTGAAAAAAATACACGAGTCTCAAAAAAAGAGTTGCAACACAAGGACTTCCCAAGAGGTCACCCATCCTAGTACTACTCTCACCCAAGCATGCTTAATTGCAAAGTTTTGATGGGATCAGGTGCACTAGTGCTGGTATGATCGCACCCGTCCGGTTCTGAGCGATTAACTTACCTAAGGGCTACGCGTTGCCTTTCTTTTTATCTCTAAATTCTTGAGATTTGAAGAAATAATAAAACCATACTGGAAACGCGTCCCTATATCTACGGCTTGGTGAAAAAAAACACAGGAGCCTCAAAAAGAGGGGTGCAAGACGAGGACTTCCTAAGAGGTCACCCATCCTAGTACTACTCTCGGCCAAGCACACTTGACTGCGGAGTTCTGATGGGATCCGGTGGATTAGTAATGGTATGATCGCACCCATCATGTTTTGCGTGTTTAACTTACCTAAGGGCTACGCGTTGCCTTTCATTTTATCTCTAAATTCTTGAGATTTGGAGAAATAATAAAACTATGCGGGAAACGCGTCCCTATATCTACGGTTTGGTGAGAAAAAACACACGAGTCTCAAAAAGAGGGGTGCAACACGAGGACTTCCCAAGAGGTCACCCATCCTAGTGCTGCTCTCGCCCAAGCATGCTTGACTACGGAGTTCTGATGGGATCCGGTGCATTAGTGTTGGTTTGATCGCACCCGTCATGTTTTGCGCGATTAACTTACCTAAGGGCTATGCATTGCCTTTTTTTTATCTCTAAATTCTTGAGATTTGGAGAAATAATAAAACCATGCGGGAAACGCGTCCCTATATCTACAGTTTGGTGAGAAAAAACACACGAGCCTCAAAAAGAGGGGTGCAAAACGAGGACTTCCCAAGAGGTCACCCATCCTAGTACTGCTCTCGCCCAAGCATGCTTGACTACGGAGTTCTGATGGGATCCGGTGCATTAGTGCTGGTATAATCGCATCCGTCATGTTCTGCGATTAACTTACCTAAGAGGGCTACGCATTCCCTTTCTTTTTATCTCTAAATTCTTGAGATTTGGAGAAATAATAAAACCATGCGTGAAACGCGTCCCTATACCTACGGTTTGGTGGAAAAAAACACAAGAGTCTCAAAAAGAGGGGTACAACACGAGGACTTCCCAAGAGGTCACTCATCATAGTACTACTCTCGTCCAAGCACGCTTAATTTACCTAAGGCTACGCGTTGCCTTTCTTTTTATCTCTAAATTCTTGAGATTTGGAGAAATAATAAAGCCATGCAATAAACGCGTCCCTATATCTACGGTTTGGTGAAAAAAAACACAAGAGTCTCATAAAGTGTGGTGCAACACGAAGACTTCCCAAGAGGTCACCCATTCTGGTACTACTCTCGCCCAAACACGCTTAACTGCGAATTTCCAATGGGATCCGGTGCTTTAGTGCTGGTATGATCGCACCTGTCATTTTCTTGAGATTTGGAGAAATAATAAAACCATGCGGGAAATGTGTCCCTATATCTACGGTTTGGTGGAATAAAACACAGGAGTTTCAAAAAGAGAGGTGCAATACAAGGACTTCCCAAGAGGTCACCCATCATCGTGCTACTTTCGTCCAAACACGCTTAACTACGGAGTTCTGAGGGGATCCGGTGCATTAGTGCTGGTATGATCGCTCCCGTCATGTTTAGCGCGATTAACATACTTAAGTGCTACGCGTTGCCTTTCTTTTTATCTCTAAATTTTTGAGATGTGGAGAAATAATAAAACCATGTGGGAAACGAGTCCCTATATCTACGGTTTGGTGAAAAAAAAACACATGAGTCTCAAAAAGAGGGGTGCAACACGAGGACTTCAAAAGAGGTCAGCCATCCTAGTACTACTCTCACCGAAGCACGCTTAACTACAGAGTTCTGATGGGATCCAGTGCATTAGTACTGGTATGATCACACATGTCATTTTCTGCTCGATTAACTTACCTAAGGGCTACGCGTTGCCTCATCCCTAAGGGCTACGCGTTGCCTTTCTTTTTATCTCTAAATTCTTGAGATTTGAAAAAATAATAAAACCATGCGGGAAACACGTCTCTATATCTACGGTTTGGTGGAAAAAAACACAAGAGTCTCAAAAAGAGGGGTGTAACATGAAGGCTTCCCAAGAGTTCACCCATCCTAGTACTACTCTCGCCTAAGTACGCTTAACTGCAGAGTTTTGATGGGATCCAGTGCATTAGTGCTGGTATGATCGCACCCATCATGATCTCCGCGATTAACTTACCTAAAGGCTACGCGTTGCCTTTCTTTTTATCTATAAATTCTTAAGATTTGGAGAAATAATAAAACCATGCGGGAAACGCATCCCTATATCTACGGTTTGGTGAAAAAAACACAGGAGTCTAAAAAATAGGGGTGCAACACGAGGACTTCCCAAGAGGTCACCTATCCTAGTACTACTCTAACCCAAGCGCGCTTGACTGCGGAGTTCTGATGGGATCCGGTCCATTAGTGCTGGTATGATCGCACCGGTCATGTTCTGCGCGATTAACTTACCTAAGGGCTACGCGTTGCCTTTTTTTATCTCTAAATTCTTGAGATTTGGAGAAATAATAAAACCATGTGGGAATCGCGTCCCTATATCTACGGTTTGGCGAAAAAAACACATGAGTCTCAAAAAGAGGGGTGCAACATGAGAACTTTCAAGAGATCTCCCATCCTAGTGCTGCTCTCGCCTAAGCACGCTTAACTGCAGTGTTCTTATAGGATTCGGTGCATTAGTGCTGGTATGATCGCACCCATCATGTTCTGCGCGATTAACTAATCTATGGGCTTCGCGTTGCCTTTCTTTTTATCTTTAAATTCTCTAGATTTGAGAAATAATAAAACCATGCGAGAAACGCATCCCTATATATACGGTTTGGTGAAAAAAACACATGAGTCTCAAAAAGAGGGGTGCAACACGAGGACTTCCCAAGAGGACTCCCATCCTAGTACTACTCTCGCCCAAGCACGCTTGACTGTGGAGTTCTGATGGGATCCGGTGCATTAGTGCTGGTATGATCGCACCCGTCATGTTCTGCGCGATTAACTTACCTAAGGGCTACGCGTTGCCTTTCTTTTTATCTCTAAATTCTTGAGATTTAGAGAAATAATAAAACCATGTGGGAAACCCGTCCCTATATCTACAGTTTGGTGAAAAAACAAAAGAGTCTCAAAAAGAGGGGTGCAACACGAGGACTTCCCAAGAGGTCACCCATCCTAGTACTGTTCTTGCCTAGGCACGCTTTTCTGTAGAGTTCTAATGGGATCCGGTGCATTAGTGCTAGTATGATCGCACCCATCATGTTTTGCGCGATTAACTTATCTAAGGGCTACGTGTTGCCTTTCTTTTTATCTCTAAATTCTTGAGATTTGGAGAGATAATAAAACCATGCGGGAAACACGTCCCTATATCTACGGTTTGGTGAAAAAACACACGAGTCTCAAAAAGACGGGTGCAACACGAGGACTTCTCAAGAGGTCACCCATCCTAGTACTACTCTCACTCAAGCATGCTTAACTGCGGAGTACTAAAGGTATCTGGTGCATTAGTGTTGGTATAATCGCACCCATCATGTTCTGCGCGATTAACTTTCTATGGGCTATACGTTGCCTTTCTTTTTCTCTCTAAATTCTTGAGATTTGGAGAAATAATAAAACCATGCGGGAAACACGTCCGTATATCTACGGTTTGGTGAAAAAAACATAGGAGTCTCAAAAAGAGGGGTGCAACACGAGGACTTCCCAAGAGGTCACCCAACCTAGTACTACTCTCTCCCAAGCACGCTTGACTGCGGAGTTCTGATGGGATCCGGTGCATTAGTGCTGGTATGATCACACCCATCATGTTCTGCGCGATAAACTTACCTCAGGGCTACGCATTGCTTTTCTTTTTTATCTCTAAATTCTTGAGATTTAGAGAAATAATAAAACCATGCGGGAAACGCGTCCCTATATCTACGTTTTTGTGGAAAAAAACACATAAGTCTAAAAAAGGGGTGCAACACGAGGACTTCCCAAAAGGTCTCCCATCCTAGTACTACTCTCGCCCAAGCGCGCTTGACTGCGGAGTTCTGATGGGATCCGGTGCATTAGTGCTGGTATGATCACACCCGTCATGTTCTGCGCGATTAACTTACCTAAGGGCTACGCGTTGCCTTTATTTTTATCTCTAAATTCTCAAGATTTTTAGATATAATAAAACCATGTGGGAAACGCGTCTCTATATCTACGGTTTGGTGAAAAAAAACACAAGAGACTCAAAAAGAGGGGTACAACACGAGGACTTCCCGAGAGGTCACCCATCCTAGTACTACCATAGCCCAAGCACGGTTGACTACAGAGTTCGGATTGGATCTAGAGTAATATTCATGGTATGATCGCACCTTTCATGTTTTGCGCGATTAACTTACCTAAGGGCTACGCGTTGCCTTTCTTTTTATCTCTAAATTCTTGAGATTTGGAGAAATAATAAAACCATGCGAGAAACGCGTCCCTATATCTACGGTTTGGTGAAAAAAACACAGGAGACTCAAAAAGAGGGGGTGCAACATGACGACTTCCCAAGAGGACACCCATACTAGTACTACTCTCTCCCAAGCACGCTTGGCTGCGGAGTTCTGATGGGATCCGGTGCATTAGTGCTGGTATGATCGCACCCGTCATGTTCTGCGCGATTAACTTACCTAAGGGCTACGCGTTGCCTTTATTTTTATCTCTAAATTCTCAAGATTTTTAGATATAATAAAACCATGTGGGAAACGCGTCTCTATATCTACGGTTTGGTGAAAAAAAACACAAGAGTATCTAAAAAAGAGGTGCAACACGAGGACTTCCTAAGAGGTCACCCATCCTACTACTACTCGCCCAAGCACGCTTGACTACGGAGTTCTGATGAGATCTAGTGCATTAGTGCTGGTATGATCGCACCCGTCATGTTCTGCGCGGTTAACCTACCTAAGGGCTACGCGTTGCCTTTCTTTTTATCTCTAAATTCTTGAGATTTGAAGAAATAATAAAACCATGCGAAAAACGCTTCCCTATATCTACCGTTTGGTGAAAAAAAACACAAGAGTCTCAAAAAGAGGGGTGCAACACGAGGACTTCCCAGGAGGTCACACATCATAGTAGTACTCTCGCCCAAGCACACTTGACTGCGGAGTTCTAATGGGATCCGGTGCATTAGTGCTGGTATGATCACACACGTCATGTTTTGCGCGATTAACTTACCTAATGGCTACGCGTTGCCTTTCTTTTTATCTCTAAATTATTGAGATTTGGAAAAATAATAAAACCATGCGGGAAACGCGTCCCTATATCTACGGTTTGGTGAAAAAAACACAGGAGTCTCAAAAAGAGGGGTGCAACATTAGAACTTCCCAAGAGGTCACCCATCCTAATACTACTCTCGCGCAAGCACGCTTGTCTGCGGAGTTCTGATGGGATCCGGTGCATTTGTGCTGCTATGATCGCACCCGTCAAGTTTTGCGCGATTAACTTACCTAAGGGTGACACGTTGCCTTTCTTTTTATCTCTAAATTCTTGAGATTTGGAGAAATAATAAAACCGTGCGGGAAACGCGTCCCTATATCTACGGTTTGATGAAAAAAACACAGGAGTCTCAAAAAGAGGGGTGCAACAGGAGGACTTCCCAAGTGGTCACCTATCCTAGTACTACTCGCGCCCAAGCACTCTTAACTGCGGGGTTCTGATAGGATCTGGTGCATTAGTGCTGGTATGATAACACCCGTCATGTTCTGCGCGATTAACTTACCTAAGGGTTACACATTGTCTTTCTTTTTATCTCTAAATTCTTGAGATTTTAAGAAATTGTAAAACCTTGCGGGAAACGCGTCCCTATATCTACGGTTTGGTGAAAAAATACAGGAGTCTCAAAAAAAAGGGTGCAACACGAAGACTTCCCAAGAGGTCACCATCCTAGTACTACTCTCACCCAAGCACGCTTGATAGCGGAGTTCTAATGGGATCCGGTGCACTAGTGCTGGTATGATCGCAACCGTCATGTTCTGCGCGATTAACTTATCTAACGGCTACGCGTTTCCTTTCTTTTTATCTCTAAATTCTTGAGATTTGGTGAAATAATAAAACAATGCGGGAAACGCGTCCCTATATCTACGGTTCGGTGAAAAAAAGCACATGAGCCTCAAAAAGAGGGGTGCAACACGAGGACTTCCCAAGAGGTCACCCATCCTAGTGCTACTCTTGCCCAAGCAAGCTTAATTGCGGGGTTCTGATGGGATCCGGTGCATTAGTGCTAGTATGATCACACTCGTCATGTTCTGTGCAATTAACTTACGTAAGGGCTATGCGTTGCCTTTCTTTTTATCTCTCAATTCTTGAGATTTGAAGAAATAATAAAACCATGCGAGAAATGCATCCCTATATCTATGGTTTGGTGAAAAGAAACACATGAGTCTCAAAAAGAAGGGTGCAACACGAGGACTTCCCAAGAGGTCACCCATCCTAGTACTACTCTCGCCCAAGCACGCATAACTGTTGAGTTCCGATGGGATCCGGTGCATTAGTGCTAGTAGGATTGCACCCATCCTAGTACTAGGATCGCGTTGCCTTTCTTTTATCTGCTTTGGATTTTTTGATGGGATCGATGCAGTTCAAAAACAGGGGTGCGGCATGACTTCCCAAGAGGCACTACTCGCCACGTCACGTTTTGCGCGATTAACTTACCTAAGGGCTACACGCTGCCTTTCTTTTTATCTCTAAATTCTTGAGATTTGAATAAATAATAAAACCATACGAGAAACACGTCCCTATATCTACGGTTTGGTGAAAAAAACACAGGAGACTCAAAAAGAGGGGTGCAACACAATGACTTCCTAAGAGGTCACCCATCCTAGTACTACTCTCGCTCAGGCATGCTTAACTACAGAGTTCTGATGGGATCCAGTGCATTAGTGCTGGTATGATCGCACCCATCATGTTCTGCGCGATTAACTTCCCTAAGGGCTACGCGTTGCCTTTCTTTTTATCTCTAAATTCTTGAGATTTGGAGAAATAATAAAACCATGCGGGAAACGCGTCCCTATATCTACAGTTTGGTAAAAAAAGACACAGGAGTCGCAAAAAGAGGGGTGCAACAGAAGGAGTTCCCAAAAGGTCACCCATCCTAGTACTACTCTCGCCCAAGCACATTTGACTGTGAAGTTCTGATGGTATTCAGTGCATTAATGCTAGTATGATCGCACCCGTCATGATTTGCGCTATTAACTTACCTAAGGGCTACGCGTTGCCTTTCTTTTTATCTCTAAATTCTTGAGATTTGAAGAAATAATAAAACCATGCGGGAAACACGTCCCTATATCTACAATTTGGTGAAAAAAACACAAGAGTCTCAAAAAGAGGGGTGCAACACGAGGACTTATATGATGTGCATGTTAGAAAGTTATAAATATAATTATTATTTTTCTAATTGGATTTGAACCAATGACCAACAATAAAAACGTAGGCTTCTATGATAAATTGAATTTTTACCCATGTGTTAATATACAATCACATATTATTTACCTTAAATGTAGTAGGAATAAAAAAGGAAATAAACCAACTTATATGATGCGTAAGTTCAAAAGTTAAAAATATGATTATTATGTTTCTAGTTGGATTTGAGCCACGGACCAACAATTAAAAAATATAAGCTTTTACCATCATTCCATGTTATATTTTGTGTTTATTATACGATCTAATGCTATTTACCTTAAAAAAACGTAATTAAACAATAGCCATTTCCATCCATGTACCAAATTTATATAAACAATGATACATTGCTGTGCAAAAAAAATCAAATTTTTAAGTTTAGTAAGTTAATAAAAAGGAGGTTAAAAATGTAAAAGTTTTTATAAACACTAAAAAAATTAAATTTAAAAACCCAAACGAGGACTTCCCAAAAGGTCACCCATCCTAGTACTAGGATCGCCCAAGCACGCTTAACTGCGGAGTTTTGATGGGATACGGTGCATTACTACTCGTATGATCGCACCCGTCATGTTTTGTGCGATTACTTACCTAAGGGCTACGCGTTGCCTTTCTTTTTATCTCTAAATTCTTGAGATTTGGAGAAATAATAAAACCATGCGGGAAACGAGTCCCTATATCTACGGTTTGGTGAAAAAAAACACATGAGTCTCAAAAAGAAGGGTGCAACACGAGGACTTCCCAAAAGGTCACTCATCCTAGTGCTAGGATCTCCCAAGCACGCTTAACTACGAAGTTCTGATGGGATCCGGTGCATTACTGCTGGTATGATCACACCTGTCATGTTTTGCGCGATTAACTTACCTAAAGGCTACGCGTTGCCTTTCTTTTTATCTCTAAATTCTTGAGATTTGAAGAAATAATAAAACCATGCTGGAAATGCGTCCCTATATCTATGGTTTGGCAAAAAAACACATGAGTCTCAAAAAGAAGGGTGCAACACGAGGACTTCCCAAGTGGTCACCCATCCTAGTACTACTCTCGCCCAAGCGCGCTTAAATGCGGAGTTCTGATAGGATCCGGTGCATTAGTGCTGGCATGATCACACCCGTCATGTTTTGCGCGATTAACTTACCTAAGGGCTACCCGTTGCCTTTCTTTTTATCTCTAAATTCTTGAGATTTGAAGAAATAATAAAACCATGCGGGAAACACGTCCCTATATCTATGGTTTGGAGAAAAAAGCACATGAGTCTCAAAAAGAGGGGTGCAACACGAGGACTTCCCAAGAGATCACCAATCTTAGTACTACTCTCGCCCAAGCACGCTTGACTGTAGAGTTCCGATAGGATCTGGTGCATTAGTGCTGGTATGATTGCACACGTCATGTTCTGCGGTATTAACTTACCTAAGGGCTACGTGTTGCCTTTCTTTTTATCTCTAAATTCTTGAGATTTCGAGAAATAATAAAACCATGTAGGAATCGCGTCCCTATATCTATGGTTTGGTGAAAAAAACACATGAGTCTTAAAAAGAGGGGTGCAACATGAGGACTTCTCAAAAGGTCACCCATCCTAGTACTAGGATCACCCAAGCACGCTTAACTACGGAGTTTTGATGGGATCCGGTGCATTACTACTGGTACGATCGCAACCATCACGTTTTGCGCGATTAACTTACCTAAGGGCTACACGTTGCCTTTCTTTTTATCTCTAAATTCTTGAGAATAATAAAACCATGTGGGAAACGCGTCCCTATATCTACGATTTGGTGAAAAAAAACACAGGAGTCTCAAAAAGAAGGACTTCACAAGAGGTCACCCATCATGTTGCTACTCTCGCCGAAGTGCGCTTAACTGCGGGGTTCTGATAGGATCCGATAAATTAGTGCTGGTTTGATTGCACCCGTCATGTTTTGCGCAATTAACGTACCTAAGGGCTACGCTTTGCCTTTCTTTCTATCTCTAAATTCTTGAGATTTAAAGAAATAATAAAACAATGCGAGAAATGCGTCCCTATATCTACGGTTTGGTGAAAAAACACGAGTCTCAAAAAGAGGGGTGCAACACGAGGACTTCCCAAGAGGTCACCATCCTAATACTACTCCCGCCCACGCTCACTTGACTGCAGAGTCCTGATGGGATCTGGTGCATCAGTGCTTGTATGATCGCACCCGTCATGTTCTTCGCGATTAACTTACCTAAGGGCTACGCGTTGCCTTTTTTTTATCCCTAAATTCTTGAGATTTGGAGAAATAATATAACTATACGGGAAACACGTCCCTATATCTACGGTTTGCTGAAAAAAAAACACATGAGCCTCAAAAAGAGGGGTGCAACACGAGGACTTCCAAAGAGGTCACCCCCATCCTTGTGCTACTCTCGCACAAGCGCGCTTAACTATGGAGTTTTGATAGGATCCGATGAATTAGTGCTGGTATGATCGCACCCGTCATGTTTTGCGCGATTAACTTACCAAAGGGCTACGCTTTGCCTTTCTTTTTATCTCTAAATTCTTGAGATTTAAAGAAATAATAAAACAATGCAGGAAACGCGTCCCTATATCTACGGTTTGGTGAAAAAAAACACAGGAGACTCCAAAAAAAGGGTGCAACACGAGGACTTCCCAAGAGGTCACCCATCCTAGTACAACTATCGCCCAAGCACGCTTGACTAAAGAGTTCTGATGGGATTCGGTGCATTAGTGCTGGTATGATGGCACCCATCATGTTCTGCGTGATTAACTTACCCAAGGGCTACGCGCCACCTTTCTTTTTATCTCAAAATTCTTGAGATTTGAAGAAATAATAAAACAATGCGGGAAACGGGTCCCTATATCTACGGTTTGGTGAAAAAAAACACAGGAGTCTCAAAAAGAGGGGTGCAACACGAGGACTTCCCAAGAGGTCACCCGTCCTAGTACTACTCTCGCCCAAGCACGCTTGACTGTAGAGTTTTGATGGGATTCGGTGCATTAGTGCTGGTATGGTCGCACCCATCATGTTCTGCGCGATTAACTTACCTAAGGGCTACGCGTTACCTTTCTTTTTATCTCTAAATTCTTGAGATTTGGAGAAATAATAAAACCATGCGGGAAACTCGTCCCTATATTTACGGTTTGGTGAAAAAAAAAACATGAGTCTCAAAAAATAGGGGTGGAACACGAGGACTTGCCAAGAGGTCACCCATCTAAGTACTACTCTCGCCCAAGCATGCTTAACTGCAGAGTTCTAATGGAATCCGGTACATTAGCGCTGGTATGATCACAGCGTCATGTTTTGTGCGATTAACTTACATAAGGGCTACGCGTTGTCTTTCTTTTTATCTCTAAATTCTTGAGATTTGAAGAAATAATAAAACCATGCGAGAAACACGTCCCTATATCTAAAATTTGGTGAAAAAAACACACGAGTCTCAAAAAGAGGGGTGCAACACGAGGACTTATATGATGTGCATGTTAGAAAGTTATAAATATAATTTTTATTTTCTAATTGGATTTGAACCAATGACTAACAATAAAAACGTAGGCTTCTACGATAAATTGAATTTTTACCCCTGTGTTAATATACAATCACATATTATTTACCTTAAACACGCTTGACTGCGAAGTTCTGATGGGATCCGGTGCATTAGTGCTGGTATGATCGCACCCGTCATGTTCTGAGCGATTAACTTAACTAAGGGCTACGTGTTTCCTTTCTTTTAATCTCTAAATTCTTGAGATTTGAAGAATTAATAAAACCATGCGGGAAACGCGTCCCTATATCTACGGTTTGGTGAAAAAAACACAGGAGTCTCAAAAAGTGGGGTGCAACATGAGGACTTCCCAATAGGTCCCTATATCTGGTGTATTAGTGCTGGTATGATCGCACCCCTCATGTTCTGCGCGGTTAACTTATCTAAGGGCTACGCGTTATCTTTATTTTTATCTCTAAATTCTTGAGATTTGAATAAATAATAAAACCATGCGGTAAATACGTCCCTATATCTACGGTTTGGTGAAAAAAACACAGGAGTCTCAAAAAGAAGAGTGCAACACGAGGACTTATATGATGTGCATGTTAGAAAGTTATAAATATAATTTTTATTTTCTAATTGGATTTGAACCAATGACTAACAATAAAAACGTAGGCTTCTACGATAAATTGAATTTTTACCCCTGTGTTAATATACAATCACATATTATTTACCTTAAATGCAGTAAGAATAAAAAAAGGAAATAAACCAACTTATATGATGCGTATGTTCAAAAGTTAAAAATATGATTATTATGTTTCTAATTGGATTTGAACCAAGGACCAACAATCAAAAAATATAAGCTTTTACTATCATTCCACGTTATACTTTTGTGTTTATTATACGATCTAATACTATTTACCTTAAAACAAACGTAATTAAACAAAAGCCATTTCCATCCATGTACCAAATTTATATAAATAATGATACATTGCTGTGCAAAAAAATTAAATTTTTAAATTTGGTAAGTTAATAAAAAAAGTCGTTAAAACTGTAAAAGTTTTGATAAACACTAAAAAAGTTAAATTTAAAAGCCCAAACGAGGTTGTTTTCAACGAAAACGGTGGCTAGGCAACGCGTCCCTATATCTATGGTTTGGTGAAAAAAAACACAGGAGTCTCAAAATGAGGGGTGCAACTAGAAGATATCCCAAGAGGTCACCCATCCTAGTACTACTCTCGCCCAAGCACGCTTGACAGCAGAGTTCTAATGTGATCCGGTGCATTAGTGCTGGAATGATCGTACCCGTCATGTTCTGCGCGATTAACTTACCTAAGGGCTACGCGTTACCTTTCTTTTTATCTCTAAATTATTGAGATTTGGAGAAATAATAAAACCATCCGGTGCAACACGAGAATTTCCCAAGAGGTCACCCATCCTAGTACTACTCTAGCCCAAGCACACTTGACTATGGAGTTCTGATGGGATCCGGTGCATTAGTGCTGGTATGATCGCACCGATAATGTTCTGCGCGATTAAATTACCTAAGGGCTACGCGTCCCTATATCTACGGTTTGGTGAAAAACCACATGAGTCTCAAAAAGAGGGATGCAACACGAGTACTTCCCAAGAGGTCACACAACCTATTACTACTCTCGCCTAAGCACGCTTAGCTGCAGAGTTCTGATGGGATCCGATGCATTAGTGCTAGAATGATCCCAAACATACCTAAGGGCTACCCGTTGCCTTTCTTTTTATCTCTAAATTCTTGAGATTTGGAGAAATAATAAAACCATGCAGGAAACGCTTCCCTATATCTACGGTTTGGTGAAAAAAACACATGAGTCTCAAAAAGAGGGGTGCAACACGAGGACTTCCCAAGAGGTCACCCATCTTAGAACTACTCTTGCCCAAGCTCACTTAACTGAGGAGTTCTGGTAGGATACGGTGCATTAGTACTGGTATGATCACACACGTCATGTTCTGCTCGATTAACTTACCTAAGGGATATGCGTTGCGTTTCTTTTTATCTCTAAATTCTTGAGATTTGAAGAAACAATAAAACCATGCGAGAAAAGCACCCCCATATCTACAGTTTGGTGAAAAAAACACAGGAGTCTCAAAAAGAGGGGTGCAACACGAGGACTTCCCAAGAGGTCACCCATCCTAGTACTACTCTCACCCAAGAACGCTTGATTGTGGAGTTCTGATGGGATCCAATGCATTAGTGCTAGTATGATCGCACCCGTCATGTTCTGTGCGATTAACTTACCTAAGGGCTACGCGTTGCCTTTCTTTTTATCTCTAAATTCTTGAGATTTGGAGAAATAATAAAACCTTGCGAGAAACGCGTCCCTATATCTACGGTTTGGTAAAAAAAACACACGAGTCTCAAAAAGAGAGGTACATCACGAGGAATTTCGAAGTGGTCACCCATCCTAGTACTACTCTCGCCCAAGAACGCTTTACATCGGAGTTCTGATGGGATCCGATGCATTAGTGCTGGTATGATCGCACCCTTCATGTTCTGCGCGATTAACTTACCTAAGGGTTGCGCGTTGCCTTTCTTTTTAGCTCTAAATTCTTGAGATTTGGAGAAATAATAAAACCATGCGGGAAACGCGTCCCTATATCTACGGTTTGGTGAAAAAACACATGAGTCTCAAAAAGAGGGATTCAACACGAGGACTTCCCAAGAGGTAACCCATCCTAGTACTACTCTCGCCCAGGCGCGCTTAACTATAGAGTTCTGATGGGATCCGGTGCATTAGTCCTGGAATGATCGCACCCAACATGTTTTGCGCGAATAACTTACCTAAGTGTTACGCGTTGCCTTTCTTTTTATCTCTAAATTCTTGAGATTTGGAGAAATAATAAAACCATGCGGGAAACGCGTCCCTATATCTACGGTTTGGTGAAAAAACACAGAAATCTCAAAAAGAGAGGTGCAACACGAGGACTTCCCAAGAAGTCACCCATCCTAGTACTACTCTCGCCCAAGCACGCTTTATTGCGAATTTTGATAGGAACCGGTGCATTAGTGCTGGTATGATGGCACCCGTCATGTTCTGCGTGATTAACTTACCTAAGGGCTACGCATTGCCTTTCTTTTTATCTCTAAATTCTTGAGATTTGAAGAAATAATAAAACCATGCGGGAAACGCGTCCCTATATCTAGGTTTTGGTGAAAAAAAACACAGGAGTCTCAGAAAGAGGGGTGCAACATGAGGACTTTCCAAGAGGTCACCCATCCTAGTACTACTCTCGCCCAAGCACGCTTGACGGCGGAGTTCTGATGGGATCTAGTGCATTAGTGCTGGTATGATCGCACCCGTCATGTTCTACGCGATTAACTTTCCTAAGGGCTACGCGTTGTCTTTCTTTTTATCTCTAAATTCTTGAGATTTAAAGAAATAATAAAATCATGCGGGAAACGCATCCCTATATCTACGGTTTGGTGAAAAAAAACACATGAGTCTCAAAAAAGAGGGGTGCAACACGAGCACTTCCTTAGAGGTAACCCATCTTAGTACTACTCTCGTCCAAGCATGCTTAGCTACGGAGATCTGATGGGATCCGGTGCATTAGTGCTGGTATGATCGCACAAGTCATGTTCTGCGCGATTAACTTACCTAAGGTCTACGTGTTGCCTTTCTTTTTATCACTAAATTCTTGAGATTTGGAGAAATAATAAAACCATGCGGGAAACGCGTCCCTATATCTAGGTTTGGTGAAAAAAACACAGGAGTCTCAAAAAGAGGGGTACAACACGAGGACTTCCCAAGAGGTTACCCATCTTAGTACTACTCTCACCCAAGCATGCTTGACTGCAACACGAAGACTTCCCAAGAGGTCACTCATCCTAGTACTACTCTCGCCCAAACACGCTTGACTGCGAAGTTCTGATAGTATCCGGTGCTTTAATACTGGTATGATCGCACCCATCATGTTCTGCGCGATTAACTTACCTAAGGGCTACGCGTTACCTTTCTTTTTATCTCTAAATTTTTAAGATTTGGAGAAATAATAAACCCATGCGGGAAACGCGTCCCTATATCTACGGTTTGGTGGAAAAAATACAGGAGTCTGAAAAAGAGTGGTGCAACACGAAGAATTCCCAAGAGGTCACCCATCCTAGTACTACTCTCGCCCAAACACGCTTAACTACGAAATTTTAATGGGACCAGGTGCATTAGTACTAGCATGATCGCACTCATCATGTTTTGCGCGATTAACTTACCTAAGGGCTACGTGTTGCCTTTCTTTTTATCTCTAAATTCTTGAGATTGGGAGAAATAATAAAGCCATGCAGGAAACGCTTCCTTATTTCTACGGTTTGGTGAAAAAAAACACAGGAGTTTCAAAAAGAGGGGTGCAACACGAGGACTTCCCAAGAGGTCACCCATCCTAGTACTACTCTCGCCTAAGCATGCTTAGCTGCGGAGTTCTGATGGGATCCGGTGCATTAGTGCTGGTATGATCGCACTCGTCATGTTTTGCGCGATTAACTTACCTAAGGGCTACGCGCTGCCTTTCTTTTTAACTCTAAATTCATGAGATTTGGAGTAATAATAAAACCTTGCGGGAAATGCGTTCCTATATCTACGGTTTGGTGAAGAAAAAAAATACATGAGTCTCAAAAAGAGGGGTGCAACACAAGGGCTTCCCAAGAGGTCACCCATCCAAGAACTACTCTCGTCTAAGTATACTTGACTACGGAGTTTTGATGTGATCCGGTGCATTAGTGCTGGTATGATCGCACCTGTCATGTTCTGCGCGATTAACTTACCTAAGGGCTAGGCATTGCCTTTTTTTATCTCTAAATTCTTAATAATAAAACCATGCGGGAAACGCGTCCCTGCTTGGTGAAAAAAACACAGGGGTCTCAAAAAGAGGGGTGCAACACGAAGACATCCCAAGAGGTCGCCCATCCTAGTACTACTCTCGCTCAAGCGTGCTTAACTACGTAGTTCTAATGGGATCCGGTGCATTAGTGCTGGTATGATCGCACTCCTCATGTTCTGCACGATTGATTTACCTAAGGGGTGCAACACGTTGCCTTTCTTTTTATCTCTAAATTCTTGAGATTTGAAGAATTAATAAAACCATGCGGGAAAATCGTCCATATATCTACGGTTTGGTGAAAAAAAACACAAGAGTCTCAAAAAGAGGGTGCAACACGAGGACTTCCCAAGAGGTTACCTATCCTAGTACTACTCTCGCCCAAGCACGCTTGACTGCGCAGTTCTGATAGGATCCGGAGCATTAGTGCTGGTATGATCGCACCTGTCATATTTTGTGCGATTAACTTACCTAAGGGCTATGCGTTGCCTTTCTTTTTATCTCTAAATTCTTGAGATTTGAAGAAATAATAAAACCATGCGGAAAACGCGTCCCTATATCTACAGTTTGGTGAAAATAAACACAGGAGTCTCAAAAAGAGGGGTGCAACACAAGGACATCCCAAAGGTCACCCATCCTAGTACTACTCTCGCCCAAGCACGCTTGACTACGGAGTTCTGATGGGATTCAGTGCATTAGTGCTGGAATGATCGCACCCATCATGTTCTGCGAGATTAACTTCCCTAAGGGCTACGCATTGCCTTTCTTTTTATCTCTAAATTCTTGAGATTTTGAGAAATAATAAAACCAGGCGGGAAACGCGTCCCTATATCTAAGGTTTGGTGAAAAAAGCACAAGAGTCTCAAAAAGAGGGGTGCAACATGAGAACTTCCCAAAAGGTCACCCATCCTAGTACTACTCTCACCCAAGCATGCTTAACTGCGGAGTTCTGATAGGATCCTGTGCATTAGTGCTGGTATGATCGCACCCGTCAAGTTCTGCGAGATTAACTTACCTAAGGGCTATGCCTTGCCTTTCTTTTTATCTCTAAATTCTTGAGATTTGGAGAAATAATAAAACCATGCGGGAAACGCGTCCCTATATCTACGGTTTGGTGAAAAAAATACAGGATTCTCAAAAAGAGGGGTGCAACACGAAAGAGGTCACCCATCCTAGTACTACTCTAGTCCAAGCACGCTTAACTGCGCAGTACTGAAGGGATCCGGTGCATTAGTGCTGGTATGATCGCACCCATTATGTTCTGCGCGATTAACTTACCTAAGGGGCTACGCGTTGCCTTTTTTTATCTCTAAATTCTTAAGATTCGGAGAAATAAGAAAACCACGCGGGAAATGCGTCCTTGTTTGGTGAAAAAAACACAGGAGTCTCAAATTGAGGGTGTAGGACGAGGACTTCCCAAGAGGTCACCCATCCTAGTACTACTCTCGCCTAAGCACTTTTAACTGTGGAGTTCTGATGGGATATGATGCATTAGTGATGGTATGATCGCACCCGTTATATTCTGCGCGATTAACTTACATAAGGGATACGCGTTGCCTTTCTTTTTATCTCTAAATTCTTGAGATTTGAAGTCATAATAAAACCATGCGAGAAACGCGTCCCTATATCTACGGTTTGGTGAAAAAAAACACAGGAGTCTCAAAAAGAGGGGTGCAACACGAAGACTTCCCAAGAGGTCATCCATCATAGTACTACTCTCACCCAAGCACGCTTGACTGCGGAGTTCTAATGGGATCCGATGCATTAGTGCTTGTATGATCGCACCCTTCGTGTTCTGCGCGATTAACTTACCTAAGGGCTACGCGTTGCCTTTCTTTTTATCTCTAAATTCTTGAGATTTGGAGAAATAATAAAACCATATGGGAAACGCGTCCCTATATCTACGGTTTGGTGAAAAACAACATATGAGTCTCAAAAAGAGGGATGGAACACGAGGACTTCTCAAGAGGTCAACCATCCTAGTACTACTCTCGCCCAGGCGCGCTTAACTATAGAGTTCTGATGGGATCCGGTGCATTAGTGCAGGAATGATCGCACCCAACATGTTCTACTCG
The DNA here is from genome assembly GCA_019671005.1 of Hibiscus mutabilis. Classification (NCBI taxonomy): domain Eukaryota; kingdom Viridiplantae; phylum Streptophyta; class Magnoliopsida; order Malvales; family Malvaceae; genus Hibiscus; species Hibiscus mutabilis. Next base: position 45,714,756 of record CM033756.1, read on the forward strand.
ATTGACTTACCTAAGGGCTACACGTTGCCTTTCTTTTTATCTCTAAATTCTTGAGATTTGGAGAAAGAATAAAACCATGTAGGAAACGCGTCCCTATATCTACGGTTTGGTGAAAAAACACAGGAGTCTCATAAAGAGAGGTGACCCCCGAGGACTTCCCAAGAGGTCACCCATCCTAGTACTACTATCATTCAAGCACGCTTAACAGCAGAATTTTGATGGGATTCGGTGCATTAGTGCTGGTATGATCGCACCCGTCATGGTTTGCGTGATTAACTTACCTAAGCGCTACACATTGCCTTTCTTTTTATCTCTAAATTCTTGAGAATTGAAGAAATAATAAAACCATGCAAGAAACGCGTCCCTATATCTACGTTTTGGTGAAAAAAAACACAAGAGTCTCAAAAAGAGGGGTGACCCCCGAGGACTTTCCATGAGGTCACCCATTCTAGTACTACTCTCGCCCAAGCACGCTTGACTGCGGAGTTCTGATGGGATCCAGTGCATTAGTGCTGGTATGATCGCACCCGTCATGTTCTACGCGATTGACTTACCTAAGGGATACGCGTTGCCTTTCTTTTTATCTCTAAATTCTTGAGATTTGGAGAAATAATAAAACCATGCGGGAAACGCATCCCTATATCTACGGCTTGGTGAAAAAAAATACAGGAGTCTCAAAAAGAGGGGTGTAACACGAGGACTTCCCAAGAGGTTACCCATCTTAGTACTACTCTCACCCAAGCACGCTTGACTGCAGAGTTTTGATGGGATCCAGTGAATTAGTGTTAGAATGATCGCACCCGTCATGTTCTGCGCGATTACTTACGTTAGGGCTACGCATTGCCTTTCTTTTTATCTCCAAATTCTTGAGATTTGAAGAAATAATAAAACCATGCGGGAAACAGGTCCCTATATCTACGGTTTGGTGAAAAAAACACAAGAGTCTCAAAAAGAGGGTGTAATACGAGGACTTCCCAAGAGGTCACCCATCCTAGTACCACTCTCGCCCAAGCATGCTTGACTACGGAGTTCTGATGGGATCCGAGTCGCAAAAAGAGGGGTACAACACGAAGACTTCCCAAGAGGTCACTCATCCTAGTACTACTCTCGCCCAAACACGCTTGACTGCGAAGTTCTGATGGGATCTGGTGCTTTAATACTGGTATGATCGCACCCATCATGTTCTGCGCGATTAACTTACCTAAGGGCTACGCGTTACCTTTCTTTTTATCTCTAAATTTTTAATATTTGGAGAAATAATAAACCCATGCGGGAAACGCGTCCCTATATCTACGGTTTGGTGGAAAAAATACAGGAGTCTCAAAAAGAGGGGTGCAACACGAAGACTTCCCAAGAGGTCACCCATCCTAGTACTACTCTCGCCCAAACACGCTTAACTACGGATTTTTAATGGGACCAGGTGCATTAGTGCTAGCATGATCGCACCCGTCATGTTTTGCGCGATTAACTTACCTAAGGGCTACGCGTTGCCTTTCTTTTTATCTCTAAATTCTTGAGATTTGGAGAAATAATAAAGCCATGCAGGAAACGCTTCCTTATTTCTACGGTTTGGTGAAAAAAAACACAGGAGTTTCAAAAAGAGGGGTGCAACACGAGGACTTCCCAAGAGGTCACCCATCCTAGTACTACTCTCGCCTAAGCACGCTTAGCTGCGGAGTTCTGATGGGATCCGGTGCATTAGTGCTGGTATGATCGCACTCGTCATGTTTTGCGCGATTAACTTACCTAAGGGCTACGCGCTGCCTTTCTTTTTAACTCTAAATTCATGAGATTTGGAGTAATAATAAAACCTTGCGGGAAATGCGTTCCTATATCTACGGTTTGGTGAAGAAAAAAAATACATGGGTCTCAAAAATAGGGGTGCAACACAAGGGCTTCCCAAGAGGTCACCCATCCAAGAACTACTCTGGTCTAAGTATACTTGACTACGGAGTTTTGATGTGATCCGGTGCATTAGTGCTGGTATGATCGCACCTGTCATGTTCTGCGCGATTAACTTACCTAAGGGCTAGGCATTGCCTTTTTTTATCTCTAAATTCTTAATAATAAAACCATGCGGGAAACGCGTCCCTGCTTGGTGAAAAAAACACAGGTGTCTCAAAAAGAGGGGTGCAACACGAAGACTTCCCAAGAGGTCGCCCATCCTAGTACTACTCTCGCTCAAGCGCGCTTAACTACGTAGTTCTAATGGGATCCGGTGCATTAGTGCTGGTATGATCGCACTCCTCATGTTCTGCACGATTGATTTACCTATGGGTTGCAACACGTTGCCTTTCTTTTTATCTCTAAATTCTTGAGATTTGAAGAATTAATAAAACCATGCGGGAAAATCGTCCCTATATCTACGGTTTGGTGAAAAAAAACACAAGAGTCTCAAAAAGAGGGTGCAACACGAGGACTTCCCAAGAGGTTACCTATCCTAGTACTACTCTCGCCCAAGCACGCTTGACTGCGCAGTTCTGATAGGATCCGGAGCATTAGTGCTGGTATGATCGCACCTGTCATATTTTGCGCGATTAACTTACCTAAGGGCTACGCGTTGCCTTTCTTTTTATCTCTAAATTCTTGAGATTTGAAGAAATAATAAAACCACGCGGAAAATGCGTCCCTATATCTACGGTTTGGTGAAAATAAACACAGGAGTCTCAAAAAGAGGGGTGCAACACAAGGACATCCCAAAGGTCACCCATCCTAGTACTACTCTCGCCCAAGCACGCTTGACTGCGGAGTTCTGATGGGATTCAGTGCATTAGTGCTGGAATGATCGCACCCATCATGTTCTGCGAGATTAACTTCCCTAAGGGCTACGCATTGCCTTTCTTTTTATCTCTAAATTCTTGAGATTTTGAGAAATAATAAAACCAGGCAGGAAACGCGTCCCTATATCTACGGTTTGGTGAAAAAAGCACAAGAGTCTCAAAAAGAGGGGTGCAACATGAGAACTTCCCAAAAGGTCACCCATCCTAGTACTACTCTTACCCAAGCATGCTTAACTGCGGAGTTCTGATGGGATCCTGTGCATTAGTGCTGGTTTGATCGCACCCGTCAAGTTCTGCGAGATTAACTTACCTAAGGGCTATGCCTTGCCTTTCTTTTTATCTCTAAATTCTTGAGATTTGGGGAAATAATAAAACCATGCGGGAAACGCGTCCCTATATCTACGGTTTGGTGAAAAAAATACAGGATTCTCAAAAAGAGCGTTGCAACACGAAAGAGGTCACCCATCCTAGTACTACTCTAGTCCAAGCACGCTTAACTGCGCAGTACTGAAAGGATTCGGTGCATTAGTGCTGGTATGATCGCACCCATTATGTTCTGCGCGATTAACTTACCTAAGGGGCTACGCGTTGCCTTTTTTTATCTCTAAATTCTTAAGATTCGGAGAAATAAGAAAACCACGCAGGAAATGCGTCCTTGTTTGGTGAAAAAAACACAGGAGTCTCAAATAGAGGGTGTAAGACGAGGACTTCCCAAGAGTTCACCCATCCTAGTACTACTCTCGCCTAAGCACTTTTAACTGTGGAGTTCTGATGGGATATGATGCATTAGTGATGGTATGATCGCACCCGTCATATTCTGCGCGATTAACTTACATAAGGGATACGCGTTGCCTTTCTTTTTATCTCTAAATTCTTGAGATTTGAAGTCATAATAAAACCATGCGGGAAACGCGTCCCTATATCTACGGTTTGGTGAAAAAAAACACAGGAGTCTCAAAAAGAGGGGTGCAATACGAAGACTTCCCAAGAGGTCATCCATCATAGTACTACTCTCACCCAAGCACGCTTGACTGCGGAGTTCTAATGGGATCCGATTCATTAGTGCTTGTATGATCGCACCCTTCATGTTCTGCGCGATTAACTTACCTAAGGGCTACGCGTTGCCTTTCTTTTTATCTCTAAATTCTTGAGATTTGGAGAAATAATAAAACTATACGGGAAACGCGTCCCTATATCTACGGTTTGGTGAAAAACAACACATGAGTCTCAAAAAGAGGGATGGAACACGAGGACTTCTCAAGAGGTCAACCATCATAGTACTACTCTCGCCCAGGCGCGCTTAACTATAGAGTTCTGATGGGATCCGGTGCATTAGTGCAGGAATGATCGCACCCAACATGTTCTACGCGATTAACTTACCTAAGGGCTACACGTTGCCTTTCTTTTTATCTCTAAATTCTTGAGATTTGGAGAAAGAATAAAACCATGTAGGAAACGCGTCCCTATATCTACGGTTTGGTGAAAAAACACAGGAGTCTCATAAAGAGAGGTGACCCCCGAGGACTTCCCAAGAGGTCACCCATCCTAGTACTATTATCATTCAAGCACGCTTAACAGCAGAATTTTGATGGGATTCGGTGCATTAGTGCTGGTATGATCGCACCCGTCATGGTTTGCGTGATTAACTTACCTAAGCGCTACACATTGCCTTTCTTTTTATCTCTAAATTCTTGAGAATTGAAGAAATAATAGAACCATGCAAGAAACGCGTCCCTATATCTACGTTTTGGTGAAAAAAAACACAAGAGTCTCAAAAAGAGGGGTGACCCCCGAGGACTTTCCATGAGGTCACCCATTCTAGTACTACTCTAGCCCAAGCACGCTTGACTGCGGAGTTCTGATGGGATCCAGTGCATTAGTGCTGGTATGATCGCACCCGTCATGTTCTACGCGATTGACTTACCTAAGGGATACGCGTTGCCTTTCTTTTTATCTCTAAATTCTTGAGATTTGGAGAAATAATAAAACCATGCGGGAAACGCATCCCGATATCTACGGCTTGGTGAAAAAAAATACAGGAGTCTCAAAAAGAGGGGTGTAACACGAGGACTTCCCAAGAGGTCACCCATCCTAGTACTACTCTCGCCCAAGCATGTTTAACTGTAGAGTTCTGATGGGATCTGGTGCATTAATGCCGGTATGATCGCACCCGTCATGTTTTGCGCGATTAACTTACCTAAGGGCTACGCGTTAACTTTCTTTTTATCTCTAAATTCTAAAGAGGGGTGTAACACGAGGACTTCCCAAGAGGTCACCCATCCTAGTACTACTCTCGCCCAAGCATGCTTAAATGTAGTGTTCTGATGGGATCTGGTGCATTAATGCTGGTATGATTGCACTCGTCATGTTTTGCGCGATTAACTTACCTAAGGTCTATGCGTTGCATTTCTTTTTATCTCTAAATTCATGAGATTTGGAGAAATAATAAAACCTTGCGGGAAACGCGTCCCTATATCTACGGTTTGGTGGAAAAAAACACATGAGTCTCAAAAAGAGGGGTACAACACAAAGACTTCCCAAAAGGTCACCTATCCTAGAACAACTCTCGCCCAAGCACGCTTAACTGCGCAGTTCTGAAGGGATCCGGTGCATTAGTGCTGGTATGATCGCACCCGTCATGTTTAGCGCGATTAACTTACATAAGGGCTATGCGTTGCCTTTCTTTTTATCTTTAAATTCTTGAGATTTAAAGAAATAATAAAACCATGCGGGAAACGCGTCCCTATATCTACGGTTTGGTGAAAAAAACACAGGAGTCTCAAAAAGAAAGGTGCAACACGAGAACATCCCAAGAGGTCGCCCATCCTAGTACTACTCTCGCCCAAGCACGCTTGATTCCTCAGTTTTGATTGAATCGGGTGCATTACTGCTAGTAAGATCGCACCTGTCATGTTCTGCGCAATTAACTTACCTAAGGGCTACGCGTTGTCTTTCTTTTTATCTCTAAATTCTTGAGATTTGGAGAAATAATAAAACCATGCGGGAAGCGTGTCCCTATATCTACGGTTGGTGAAAAAAACACAGGAGTCTCAAAAAGAGGGGTGCAACACAAGGACTTCCCAAGAGGTCAAACATCCTAGTACTACTCTCGCCCAAGCACGCTTGACTGCGGAGTTCTGATGGGATCCGGTGCATTATGCTGGTATAATCGTACCCGTCATGTTCTGCGCAATAAACTTACCTAAGGGTTACGCGTTGCCTTTCTTTTTTTTTCTAAATTCTTGAGATTTGGAGAAATAATAAAACCATACGGGAAACGCGTCCCTATATCTACGGTTTGGTGAAAAAAAAACACAGGAGTCTCAAAAAGAGGGAGCAACACAAAGACATCCCAAGAGGTCACTCATTCTAGTACTGCTCTCGCCCAAGCATGCTTGATTGTGAAGTTCTGATGGGATCCGGTGCATTAGTGCTGGTATGATCGCACCCGTCATGTTCTGCGCGATTAACTTACCCAAAGGCTAATCATTGCCTTTCTTTTTATCTCTAAATTCTTGACATTTGGAGAAATTATAAAACCATGCGGGAAACGCGTCCCTATATCTACGGTTTGGTGAAAAAAAACACAGGACTCTCAAAAATAAGGGTACAACACGAGGACTTCCCAAGAGGTCAGCCATTCTAGTGCTACTCTCGCCCAAACATGCTTAACTGCAGAGTTTTGATGGGATACGGTGCATTAGTGCTAGTATGATCGCAACCGTCATGTTCTGCGCAATTAACTTACCTAAGGGCTACGCGTTGCCTTTCTTTTTATCCCTAAATTCTTGTGATTTGGAGAAATAATAAAACCATACGGGAAACGCGTCCCTATATCTACGATTTGGTGAAAAAAACACAGAAGTCTCAAAAAAGAGGGTGTAACACGAGGACTTCCCAAGAGGTCACCCCTCCTAGTACTACTCTCGCTCAAAACGCTTGACTGCGCAGTTATGATTGGACCAGGTGCATTAGTGCTGGTGTGATCGCACCCGTCATGTTCTGCGCGATTAACTTACCTAAGGGCCACGCGTTGTCTTTCTTTTAATCTCTAAATTCTTGAGATTTGTAGAAATAATAAAACTATGTGGGAAACGCGTCCCTATATCTACGGTTTGGTGAAAAAAAACACAGGAGTCTCAAAAAGAGGGGAGCAACACAAGGACATCCCAAGAGGTCACCCATTCTAGTACTACTCTCGCCCAAGCACGTTGACTGTGAAGTTCTGATGGGATCCAGTGCATTAGTACAGGTATGATCGCACCCGTCATGTTCTGCGTGATTAACTTACCTAAGGGCTACGCGTTGCCTTTCTTTTTATCTCTAAATTCTTGAGATTTGGAGAAATAATAAAACCATGCGGGAAACACGTCGCTATATCTACGGTTTGGTGAAAAAAACATAGGAGTCTAAAAAAGAAGGGTGCAACACGAGGACTTCCCAAGAGGTCACCCATCCTAGTACTACTCCCGCCCAAGCATGCGTGACTGCAGAGTTCTGATGGGATCCGGTGCATTAGTGTTGGTATGATCGCACAGGGGTATGATAATATGTGAATGTATATTAACACAGGGGTAAAAATTCAATTTATTGTAGAAGCCTACGTTTTTATTGTTGGTCATTGGTTCAAATCCAATTAGAAAAATAATAATTATATTTATAACTTTCTAACATGCACATCATATAAGTCCTCATGTTGCACCCTGTTTTTGAGACTCCTGTATTTTTTTTCACCAAACCGTAGATATAGGGACGCGTTTCCCGCATGGTTTTATTATTTCTTCAAATCTCAAGAATTTAGAGATAAAAAGAAAGGCAACGAGTAGCCCTTATGTAAGTTAATCGTGCAGAACATGACGGGTGCGATCAAATCAGCACTAATGCACCGGATCCCATCAGAACTCTTTACTCAAGCGTGCTTGGGCGAGAGTTGTACTAGGATGGGTGACCTCTTGGGAAGTCCTCGTGTTGCACCCTTTTTTGGAGTCTCCTGTGTTTTTTTTCACCAAACCGTAGATATAGGGACGCGTTTCCTGCATTGTTTTATTATTTCTCCAAATCTCAAGAATTTAGAGATAAAAAGAAAGGCAACGTGTAGCCCTTAGGTAAGTTAATCACGCAGAACATGACGGGTGCGATCATACCAGTACTAATGCACCGGATCCCATCAGAACTTCGCAGTCAACGTGCTTGGGCGAGAGTAGTACTAGAATGAGTGACCTCTTGGGATGTCCTCGTGTTGCTCCCCTCTTTTTTAGACTCCTGTGTTTTTTTCACCAAACCGTAGATATAGGGACGCGTTTCCCGCATGGTTTTATTATTTCTCCAAATCTCAAGAATTTAGAGATAAAAAGAAAGGCAACGCATAGCCCTTAGGTAAGTTAATCACGCAGAACATGACGGGTGCGATCATACTAGTACTAATGCACCGGATCCCATCAGAACTTCGCAGTCAACGTGCTTGGGCGAGAGTAGTACTAGAATGGGTGACCTCTTGGGATGTCCTTGTGTTGCTCCCCTCTTTTTGAGACTCTGTGTATTTTTTCACCAAACCGTAGATATAGGGACCCGTTTCCCGCATGGTTTTATTATTTCTCCAAATCTCAAGAATTTAGAGATTAAAAGAAAGACAACGCGTAGGTAAGTTAAGGTAAGTTAATCGCGATCATACCAGAACTAATGACGGGTGCGATCACACCAAGACTAATGCACTGATGGTCCAATCATAATGCGTGTTGCCACCCTTTTTGAGACTATGTTTATTTTTTTCAAGCATTCTTGGGCGAGAGTAGTACTAGGAGGGGTGACCTCTTGGGAAGTCCTTGTGTTGCACCCTCTTTGGGTAAGCTAATCGCGCAGAACATGACGGGTGCGATCACACCAGCACTAATGCACCGGATCCCATCAGAACTTCACAATCAAGCGTGCTTGGGCGAGAGTAGTACTAGAATGAGTGACCTCTTGGGATGTCCTTGTGTTGCTCCCTCTTTTTGAGACTCCTGTGTTATTTTTTTCACCAAACCGTAGATATAGGGACGCGTTTCCCGCATGGTTTTATTATTTCTCCAAATCTCAAGAATTAAGAGAAAAAAAGAAAGGCAACGCGTAACCCTTAGGTAAGTTTATTGCGCAGAACATGACAGGTGCGATTATACCAGCATAATGCACCGGATCCCATCAGAACTCTGCAGTCAAGCGTGCTTGGGCGAGAGTAGTACTAGGATGCGTGACCTCTTGGGAAGTCCTTGTGTTGCACCCCTCTTTTGAGACTCCTGTGTTTTTTTCACCAAACCGTAGATATAGGGACGCGCTTCCCGCATGGTTTTATTATTTCTCCAAATCTCAAGAATTTAGAGATAAAAAGAAAGACAACGCATAGCCCTTAGGTAAGTTAATTGCGCAGAACATGACGAGTGTGATCATACCAGCACTAATGCAACGGATCCTATCAAAACTCTGTATTCAAGCGTGCTTGGGCGAGAGTAGTACTAGGATGGGTAACCTCTTGGGAAGTCCTCGTGTTGCATCCCTCTTTTTGAGACTCTTGTGTTTTTTTTCACCAAACCGTAGATATAGGGACGCGTTTCTCGCATGGTTTTATTATTTCTTCAAATCTCAAGAATTTAGAGATAAAAAGAAAGGCAACGCATAGCCCTTAGGTAAGTTAATAGCGCAGAACATGATGGGTGCGATCATAGCAACACTAATGCATCGGATCCCATCAGAACTCCGCAGCTAAGCGTGCTTGTGCGAGTGTAGTACTAGGATGGGTGACCTCTTGGGAAGTCCTCATGTTGCACCCCTCTTTTTGAGACTCCTGTGTTTTTTTCACTAAACCGTAGATATAGGGACGTGTTTCCCCCATGGTTTTATTATTTCTCCAAATCTCAAGAATTTAGAGATAAAAAGAAAGGCAAGGCGTAGCCCTTAGGTAAGTTAATCGTGCAGAACATGACTAGTGCGATCATACCAGCACTAATGCACCGGATCCCATCAGAACTCCGCAATCAAGCGTGTTTGGGCGGGAGTAGTACTAGGATGGGTGACCTCTTGGGAAGTCCTCATGTTGCACCCCTCTTTTTGAGACTCTTGTGTTTTTTTTAACCAAACCGTAGATATAGGGACGCATTTTCCACAAGGCTTTATTATTTTTCCAAATCTCAAGGATTTAGAGATAAAAAGAAAAGCAACGCGTAGCCCTTAGGTAAGTTAATCGCGTAAAACATGACGGGTGCGATCATACCGGTACTAATGCACCGGATCCCATTAGAACTCCGCAGTTAAGCGTGCTTAGGAGATAGTAGTACTAGGATGGGTGACCTCTTGGGAAGTCTTTGTGTTGCACCCCTCTTTTTGAGACTCGTGTGTTTTTTTTTCACCAAACCGTATATATAGGGACGCATTTTCCACATGGCTTTATTATTTCTCCAAATCTCAAGGATTTAGAGATAAAAAGAAAGACAACGCGTAACCCTTAGGTAAGTTAATCGCGTAGAGCATAGCAGGTGCGATCATACCAGTACTAATGCACCGGATCCCATCAGAACTCCGCAATCAAGCGTGCTTAGGAGATAGTAGTACTAGGATGGGTGACCTCTTGGGAAGTCTTTGTGTTGCACCCCTCTTTTTGAGACTCGTGCGTTTTTTTTTCACCAAACTGTATATATAGAGACGAGTCGCCTTGCCACCGTTTTCGTTGAAAACAACCTCGTTTGGGCTTTTAAATTTAACTTTTTTAGTGTTTATCAAAACTTTTACATTTTTGACCTCTTTTTTTATTAACTTACCAAACTTAAAAATTTGATTTTTTTACACAGCAATATATCTTTATTTATATAAATTTGGTACTTGGATGGAAATGGCTATTGTTTAATTACGTTTGTTTTAAGGTAAATAGTATTAGATCGTATAATAAACACAAAAGTATAACATGGAATGATGGTAAAAGCTTATATTTTTTAATTGTTGGTCCTTGGTTCAAATCCAATTAGAAATATGGAAAGCATCCTCGTTTGGGCTTTTAAATTTAACTTTTTTAGTGTTTATCAAAACTTTTACATTTTTGACCTCTTTTTTTATTAACTTACCAAACTTAAAATTTTGATTTTTTTACACAGCAATATATCTTTATTTATATAAATTTGGTACTTGGATGGAAATGGCTATTGTTTAATTACGTTTGTTTTAAGGTAAATAGTATTAGATCGTAAAATAAACACAAAAGTATAACATGGAATGATGGTAAAAGCTTATATTTTTTAATTGTTGGTCCTTGGTTCAAATCCAATTAGAAACATAATAATCATATTTTTTACTTTTGAACATACGCATCATATAAGTTGGTTTATTTCCTTTTTTATTCATACTGCATTTAAGGTAAATAATATGTGATTGTATATTAACACAGGGGTAAAAATTCAATTTATCGTAGAAGCCTACGTTTTTATTTTTGGTCATTGGTTCAAATTAAATTAGAAAAATAATAATTATATTTATAACTTTCTAACATGCACATCATATAAGTCCTCAAGTTGCACCCCTCTTTTTGAGACTCCTGTGTTTTTTTTCACCAAACCGTAGATACAGGGACGCGTTTCTCGCATGGTTTTATTATTTCTTCAAATCTCAAGAATTTAGAGATAAAAAGAAAGGCAACGCGGAGCCCTTATGTAAGTTAATCGCGTAGAACATGACGGGTGCGATCATACCAGCACTAATGCACCAGATCCCATTAAAACTCCGCAGTCAAGCGTGCTTGGGCGAGAGGAGTACTAGGATGGGTGACCTCTTGAGAAGTCTTCGTGTTGCACCCCTCTTTTTGAGACTCGTGTGTTTTTTTTCAGCAAACCGTATATATAGGGACGCGTCGCCTTGCCACCGTTTTCATTGAAAACAGCCTCATTTGGGCTTTTAAATTTAACTTTTTTAGTGTTTATCAAAACTTTTACATTTTTGACCTCTTTTTTTATTAACTTACCAAACTTAAAAATTTGATTTTTTACACAGCTATATATCTTTATTTATATAAATTTGGTACTTGGATGGAAATGGCTATTGTTTAATTACGTTTGTTTTAAGGTAAATAGTATTAGATCGTATAATAAACACAAAAGTATAACATGGAATGATGGTAAAAGCTTATATTTTTTAATTGTTGGTCCTTGGTTCAAATCCAATTAGAAACATAATAATCATATTTTTGACTTTTGAACATACGCATCATATAAGTTGGTTTATTTCCTTTTTTATTCATACTGCATTTAAGGTAAATAATATGTGATTGTATATTAACACAGGGGTAAAAATTCAATTTATCGTAGAAGCCTACGTTTTTATTGTTGGTCATTGGTTCAAATTAAATTAGAAAAATAATAATTATATTTATAACTTTCTAACATGCACATCATATAAGTCCTCAAGTTGCACCCCTCTTTTTGAGACTCCTATGTTTTTTTCACCAAACCATAGATACAGGGACGCGTTTCTCGCATGGTTTTATTATTTCTTCAAATCTCAAGAATTTAGAGATAAAAAGAAAGGCAACGTGTAGCCCTTATGTAAGTTAATCGCACAGAACATGACGGGTGCGATCATACCAGCACTAATGCACCGGATCCCATCAGAACTCCGCAGTTAAGCGTGTTTGGGCGAGAGTGGTACTAGGATGGGTGACCTCTTGGGAAGTCCTCGTGTTGCACCCCCCTTTTTGAGACTCTTGTGTTCTTTTTTCCACCAAACCGTAGATATAGGGACGCGTTTCCCGCATGGTTTTATTATTTATCCAAATCTCAAGAATTTAGAGATAAAAAGAAAGGCAACGCGTAGCCCTGAGGTAAGTTAATCGTGCAAAACATGACGGGTGTGATCATACCAGTACTAATGCACCGGATCCCATCAGAACTCTGCATTTAAGTGTGTTTGGGCCACAGTAGTACTAGGATGGGTGACCTATTGGGAAGTCTTCGTGTTGCACCCTTCTTTTTGAGACTCATGTGTTTATTTTCACCAAACTGTAGATATAGGGACGCGTTTCCTGTATGTTTTTATTATTTATCCAAATCTCAAGAATTTAGAGATAAAAAGAAAGGCAACGCGTAGCCCTTAGATAAGTTAATCGCGCAGAACATGACGGGTGCGATCGTACCAGCACTAATGCATCGGATCCCATCAGAATTCTACAGTTAAGCGTGTTTAGGCGAGAGTAGTACTAGGATGGGTGACCTCTTGAGAAGTCCTTGTGCTGAACCCTTTTTTTGAGACTCCTGTGTTTTTCTCACCAAACCGTAGGTATAGGGACGCGTTTCCCGCATGGTTTTATTATTTCTCCAAATCTCAAGAATTTAAAGATAAAAAGAAAGGCAACGCGTAGCCCTTAGGTAAGTTAATCGCGCAAGACATGATGGGTACAATCATACCAGCACTAATGCACCAGATCCCATCAAAACTCCGCAGTTAATCGTGTTGCACCCTTTTTTTCAGACTCGTGTTTTTTTCACCAAGCCGTATATATAGGGACACATCGCCTTGCCACCCTTTTCATTGAAAACAGCCTCGCTTGAGCTTTTAAATTTAAATTTTTTAGTGTTTATCAAAACTTTTACATTTTAACCTCTTTTTTTATTAAATTACAAACCTAAAAATTTGATTTTTGTGCACAACAATGTATCATTATTTATATAAATTTGGTACATGGATGGAAATGACTATTGTTTAATTACGTTTGTTTTAAGGTAAATAGTGTTAGATCGTATAATAAACACAAAAGTATAACATGGAATGATGGTAAAAGCGTATATTTTTTAATTGTAATATGGATGACCTCTTGGGAAGTCCTCATGTTTTATTATTTCTTCAAATCTCAAGAATTTAGAGCTAAAAAGAATGGCAACGTGTAGCCCTTAGGTAAGTTAATTGCGCAGAACATGACGAGTCCGATCATACCAGCGCTAATGCACCGGCTCCCATCAAAACTTCGCAGTCAAGCGTGCTTGGGCGAGAGTAGTACTAGGATGGGTGACCTCTTGGGAAGTCCTCGTGTTGCACCCCTCTTTAAGAGACTCCTGTGTTTTTCCCCAAACCGTAGATATAGAGACGCGTTTCCATCATGGTTTTATTATTTCTCCAAATCTCAAGAATTTAGAGATAAAAAGAAAGACAACTCGTAGCCCTTAGGTATGTTAATCACGCAGAACATGACGGGTGCGATCATACCAGCACTAATGCACTGGATCCCATCATAACTCTGTTGTTAAGGGTCACCCATCCTAGTACTACTCTCGCCCAAGCACGCTTGACTGCGGAGTTCTGGTGGGATCTGGTGCATTAGTGCTGGTATGATCGCACCCGTCATGTTTTGCGCGATTAACTTACCTAAGGGCTACGTTTTGTCTTTCTTTTTATCTCTAAATTCTTGAGATTTGAAGAAATAATAAAACCATGCGGGAAACACGTCCCTATATCTACGGTTTGGTGAAAAAAAACACAGGAGTATCAAAAAGAGGGGTGCAACACGAGGACTTATATGATGTGCATGTTAGAAAGTTATAAATATAATTATTATTTTTGTAATTGGATTTGAACCAATGACCAACAATAAAAACGTAGGCTTCTACGATAAATTGAATTGCTACCCATGTGTTAATATACAATCACATATTATTTACCTTAACTGTAGTAGGAAAAAAAAAAGGAAATAAACCAACTTATATGATGCGTATGTTCAAAAGTTAAAAATATGATTATTATGTTTCTAATTAGATTTGGACCAAGGGCCAACAATTAAAAAATATAAGCTTTTACCATCATTCCATGTTATACTTTTGTGTTTATTATACAATCTAATACTATTTACCTTAAAAAAAGCGTAATTAAACAATTGTCATTTCCATCCATATACCAAATTTATATAAATAATGATACATTGCTGTGCAAAAAAATCAAAATTTTAAGTTTGGTAAGTTAATAAAAAAAGGTTAAAATGTAAAAGTTTTGATAAACACAAAAAAGTCAAATTTAAAAACCCAAACGAGGCTGTTTTCAACGAAAATGGTGGCAAGGCGACACGTCCCTATATATATGGTTTGGTGAAAAAAACACATGAGTCTCAAAAAGAGGGGTGCAACACGAAGAATTCCCAAGGGGTCAACCATCCTAGTACTACTCTCCCCAAGCACGCTTGACTGCGGAGTTCTGATGGGATCTGGTGCATTAGTGCTGGTATGATCAGACCCGTCATCTTCTGCACGATTAAATTAACTAAGGGCTACTCGTTGCCTTTCTTTTTATCTCTAAATTCTTGAGATTTAGAGAAATAATAAAACCTTGCGGGAAACGCGTCCCTATATCTAAGGCTTGGTGAAAAAAACACAGGAGTATCAAAAAGAGGGGTGCAACACGAGGACTTATATGATGTGCATGTTAGAAAGTTATAAATATAATTATTATTTTTGTAATTGGATTTGAACCAATGACCAACAATAAAAACGTAGGCTTCTACGATAAATTGAATTTCTACCCATGTGTTAATATACAATCACATATTATTTACCTTAACTGTAGTAGGAATAAAAAAAGGAAATAAACCAACTTATATGATGCGTATGTTCAAAAGTTAAAAATATGATTATTATGTTTCTAATTGGATTTGGACCAAGGGCCAACAATTAAAAAATATAAGCTTTTACCATCATTCCATGTTATACTTTTGTGTTTATTATACAATCTAATACTATTTACCTTAAAAAAAGCGTAATTAAACAATTGTCATTTCCATCCATATACCAAATTTATATAAATAATGATACATTGCTGTGCAA
The DNA here is from genome assembly GCA_019671005.1 of Hibiscus mutabilis. Taxonomy (NCBI): domain Eukaryota; kingdom Viridiplantae; phylum Streptophyta; class Magnoliopsida; order Malvales; family Malvaceae; genus Hibiscus; species Hibiscus mutabilis. The sequence continues at coordinate 45,730,351 of CM033756.1, forward strand.
AAAAATCAAAATTTTAAGTTTGGTAAGTTAATAAAAAAAGGTTAAAATGTAAAAGTTTTGATAAACACAAAAAAGTTAAATTTAAAAACCCAAACGAGGCTGTTTTCAACGAAAATGGTGGCAAGGCGACACGTCCCTATATATATGGTTTGGTGAAAAAAACACATGAGTCTCAAAAAGAGGGGTGCAACACGAAGAATTCCCAAGGGGTCAACCATCCTAGTACTACTCTCACCCAAGCACGCTTGACTGCGGAGTTCTGATGGGATCTGGTGCATTAGTGCTGGTATGATCAGACCCGTCATCTTCTGCACGATTAAATTAACTAAGGGCTACTCGTTGCCTTTCTTTTTATCTCTAAATTCTTGAGATTTAGAGAAATAATAAAACCTTGCGGGAAACGCGTCCCTATATCTAAGGCTTGGTGAAAAAAACACAGGAGTATCAAAAAGAGGGGTGCAACACGAGGACTTATATGATGTGCATGTTAGAAAGTTATAAATATAATTATTATTTTTGTAATTGGATTTGAACCAATGACCAACAATAAAAACGTAGGCTTCTACGATAAATTGAATTTCTACCCATGTGTTAATATACAATCACATATTATTTACCTTAACTGTAGTAGGAATAAAAAAAGGAAATAAACCAACTTATATGATGCGTATGTTCAAAAGTTAAAAATATGATTATTATGTTTCTAATTGGATTTGGACCAAGGGCCAACAATTAAAAATATAAGCTTTTACCATCATTCCATGTTATACTTTTGTGTTTATTATAAAATCTAATACTATTTACCTTAAAAAAAAAAGCGTAATTAAACAATTGTCATTTCCATCCATATACCAAATTTATATAAATAATGATACATTGCTGTGCAAAAAAATCAAAATTTTAAGTTTGGTAAGTTAATAAAAAAAGGTTAAAATGTAAAAGTTTTGATAAACACAAAAAAGTCAAATTTAAAAACCCAAACGAGGCTGTTTTCAACGAAAATGGTGGCAAGGCGACACGTCCCTATATATATGGTTTGGTGAAAAAAACACATGAGTCTCAAAAAGAGGGGTGCAACACGAAGAATTCCCAAGGGGTCAACCATCCTAGTACTACTCTCACCCAAGCACGCTTGACTGCGGAGTTCTGATGGGATCTGGTGCATTAGTGCTGGTATGATCAGACCCGTCATCTTCTGCACGATTAAATTAACTAAGGGCTACTCGTTGCCTTTCTTTTTATCTCTAAATTCTTGAGATTTAGAGAAATAATAAAACCTTGCGGGAAACGCGTCCCTATATCTAAGGCTTGGTGAAAAAAATACATGAGTCTCAAAAAGAGTGGTACAACACAAGGACTTCCCAAGAGGTCACCCATCCTAGTACTACTCTCGCCCAAGCACGCTTCACTGTAGAGTTCTGATGGGATCCGATGTATTGGTACTGGTATGATTGCACCCGTCATGTTCTGCAAGATTAACTTACCTAAGGGCTACGCGTTGCCTTTCTTTTTATCTCTAAATTCTTGAGATTTGAAGAAATAATAAAACCATGCGGGAAACACGTCCCTATATCTACAGTTTGGTGAAAAAAAACACAGGAGTCTCAAAAAGAGGGGTGCAACACGAGGACTTATATGATGTGCATGTTAGAAAGTTATAAATATAATTATTATTTTTCTAATTGGATTTGAACCAATGACCAACAATAAAAACGTAGGCTTCTACGATAAATTGAATTTTTACCCATGTGTTAATATACAATCACATATTATTTACCTTAAATGTAGTAGGAATAAAAAAGGAAATAAACCAACTTATATGATGCGTATGTTCAAAAGTTAAAAATATGATTATTATGTTTCTAATTAGATTTGAACCAAGGACCAACAATTAAAAAATATAAGCTTTTACCATCATTCCATGTTATACTTTTGTGTTTATTATATGATCTAATACTATTTACCTTAAAAAAAACGTAATTAAACAATAGCCATTTCCATCCATTACCAAATTTATATAAATAATGATACATTGCTGTGCAAAAAAAATCAAATTTTTAAGTTTGGTAAGTTAATAAAAAAAAGAGGTTAAAAATGTAAAAGTTTTGATAAACACTAAAAAAGTTAAATTTAAAAGCCCAAATGAGACTGTTTTCAACGAAAACGGTGGCAAGGCAACGCGTCCCAATGTATAAGGTTTGGTGAAAAAAAACACATGAGTCTCAAAAAGAGGGGTGCAACACGAAGGCTTTCCAAGAGGTCACCCATCCTAGTACTACTCTCGCCCAAACATGCTTGACTGTGGAGTTCTGATGGGATCCGGTGCATTAGTGCTGGTATGATCGCACCCGTCATGTTCTACGCGATTAACTTACCTAAGAGCTACGCGTTGCCTTTCTTTTTATCTCTAAATTCTTGAGATTTGGAGAAATAATAAAACCATGCGAGAAACGCGTCCCTATATCTACGGTTTGGTGAAAAAAATACAAGAGTCTCAAAAAGAGGGGTGCAACACGAGGACTTCCAAAGAGGTCACCCATCTTAGTACTACTCTCGCCCAAGCACGCTTAAACTGCGGAGTTCTAATGAGATCCGGTGCATTAGTGCTGGTATGATCGCACCCGTCATGTTCTGCGCAATTAACTTACCTAAGGGCTACGCGTTGCCATAATTTTTATCTCTAAATTCTTAAGATTTGGAAAAATAATAAAACCTTGCGGGAAACGCGTCCCTATATCTACGGTTTGGTGAAAAAAACACATGAGCCTCAAAAAGACGGGTGCAACACGAGGACTTCCCAAGAGGTCAACCATCCTAGTACTACCCTCGCCCAAGCACGCTTAACTGCGGAGTTCTGATGGGATCCAGTGCATTAGTGCTGGTTTGATCGCACCCGTCATGTTCTGCGCGATTAACTTACCTAAGGGCTACGCGTTGCCTTTCTTTTTATCTCTAAATTATTGAGATTTGGAGAAATAATAAAACCATGCGGGAAACGCGTCCCTTTATCTAATGTTTGGTGAAAGAAACACTTGAGTCTCAAAAAGAATGGTGCAACACGAAGACTTCCCAAGAGGTCACCCATCATAGTACAGCTCTCACCCAAGCACGCTTAACTACAGTGTTCTGATTGGATCAGGTGCATTAGTGCTAGTATGATTGCACCCGTCCTCTTTTGCGTGATTAACTTACCTAAGGGCTACGCGTTGTCTTTCTTTTTATCTCTAAATTCTTGAGATTTGAAGAAATAATAAAAACATGCGAGAAACGCGTCCCTTTATCTACGATTTGGTGAAAAAAATACACGAGTCTCAAAAAGAGGGGTGCAAGACAAGGACTTCCCAAAAGGTCACCCATCCTAGGACTACTCTCGCCCAAGCACGCTTGACTGCAGAGTTTTGATGGTATCCGATGCATTAGTGCTGGCATGATCGCACTTGTCATGTTTTACGCGATTAACTTACCTAAGGGCTACGCGTTGCCTTTCTTTTTATCTCTAAATTCTTGAGATTTGAAGAAATAATAAAACAATGCGGGAAACGCGTCCCTATATCTACTGTTTGGTAAAAAAAACACAGGAGTCTCAAAAAAAGTGGTGCAACACGAGGACTTCCCAAGAGGTCACCCATCCTAGTACTATTCTCGCCCAAGCACGCTTGACTGCGGAATTCTGATGGTATCCGGTGCATTATTACTGGTATGATCGCACTCATCTTGTTCTGCGCGATTAACTTACCTATGGGCTACGGGTTGCATTTCTTTTTATCTCTAAATTCTTGAGATTTGGAGAAATAATAAAACCATGCGGGAAACGCGTCCATATATCTAGGGTTTGGTGAAAAAAAACACAGGAGTCTCAAAAAAGAGGTGTGCAACACAAGGACATCCCAAGAGGTCACCCATCCTAGTACTACTCTCGCGCAAGCACGCTTGACTACAGAATTCTGATGGGATTCGGTGCATTAGTGCTGGTATGATCGCACCCGTTAGGTTTTGCGCGATTAACTTACATAAGGACTACGCATTGCCTTTCTTTTTATCTCTAAATTTTTTAGATTTGATGAAATAATAAAACCATGCGGGAAACGCGTCCCTATATCTACGGTTTGGTGAAAAAAATACAGGAGTCTCAAAAAGAGGGGTGCAACACGTAGGCTTCTACGATAAATTGAATTATTACCCCTGTGTTAATATACAATCACATATTATTTAGCTTAAATGCATTAGGGATAAAAAAGGATATAAATCAACTTTTATGATGCGTATGTTTAAAAGTAATAAATATAATTATTATGTTTCTAATTGGATTTGAACCAGGGACCAACAATTAAAAAATATAAGCACTTTCCATCCATGTACCAAATTTATATAAATAATGATACATTGCTATGCAAAAAAATAAAATTTGTAAGTTTTGATAAACACTAAAAAAGTTAAATTTAAAAGCCCAAACGAGGCTGTTTTCAACGAAAATGGTGGCAAAGCGACGCGTCCCTATATATACGGTTTGGTGGAAAAAACACATGAGTCTCAAAAAGAGGGGTGCAACACGAAGGCTTCCAAAGAGGTCACCCATCCTAGTACTACTCTCGCCCAAGCACGCTTGATTGCGAAGTTCTGATGGGATCCGGTGCATTAGTGATGGAATGATCGCGCCCGTCATGTTCTGCGCGATTAACTTACCTAAGGGCTACGCGTTGCCTTTCTTTTTATCTCTAAATTCTTATGATTTGGAGAAATAATAAAACCATGCGGGAAACGCATCCCTATATATACGGTTTTGTGAAAAAAACACAAGAGTCTCCAAAAGATGGGTGCAACACGATGACTTCCCAAAAGGTCACCCATCCTAGTACTACTCTCGCCCAAGCACGCTTAGCTGTGGAGTTCTAATGGGATCCGGTGCATTAGTGCTGGTATGATCGCACCCGTCATTTTTTGCACAATTAACTTACCAAAGGGCTACGCGTTGCCTTTCTTTTTATCTCTAAATTCTTGAGATTTGGAGAAATAATAAAACCATGCGGGAAACGCGTCCCTATATCTATGGTTTGGTGAAAAAAACACATGAACACGAGGACTTAACAAGAGGTCACCCATCCTAGTACTAATCTCGCCCAGACACGCTTAACTGTGGAGTTCTAATGGGATCTAGTGCATTAGTGCTGGTTTGATCGCACCCGTCATGTATTGCGCGATTAACTTACCTAAGGGCTACGCATTACCTTTCTTTTTATCTCTAAATTCCTGAGATTTGAAGAAAGAATAAAACCATGCGGAAGTGCGTCCCTATATCTACGGTTTAGTGAAAAAAAAAACACAGGAGTCTCAAAAAGAGGGGTGCAACACGAGGACATCCCAAGAGGTCACCCATCCAAGTACTACTCTCGCCCAAGCACGCTTGACTGCGGAGTTCTAATGGGATCCGGTGCATTAGTGCTGGTATGATCGCACCCGTCATGTTCTGCGCGATTAACTTACCTAAGGGTTACGCATTTCCTTTCTTTTTATCTCTAAATTCTTGATATTTGGCGAAATAAAAAAACCATGCGGGAAACGCGTCCCTATATCTACGGTTTGGTGAAAAAAACTCATGAGTCTCAAAAAGAGGGGTGCAACATGAGGACTTACCAAGAGGTCACCCATCCTAGTACTACTCTCGCCCAAGCACGCTTAACCGCGAAGTTTTTATGGGGTCCGGTGCATTAGTGCTGGTACGATCGCACCCATCATGTTCTGCGTGATTAACATACCTAAGGGCTACGCGTTGCCCTTCTTTTTATCTCTAAATCCTTGAGATTTGAAGAAATAATAAAACCATGCGGGAAACGCGTCCCTATATCTACGGTTTGGTGAAAAAAAAACACACGAGTCTCAAAGGAGGGTGCAACACAAGGACATCCCAAGAGGTCACCCATCCTAGTACTACTCTCGCCCAAGCACGTTTGACTGCGGAGTTTTGATGCGATCCGGTGCATTAGTCTTTGGTATGATCGCACCCGTCATGTTCGTGCGATTAACTTACCTAAGGTCTACGCGTTGCCTTTCTTTTTATCTCTAAATTCTTGAGATTTGGAGAAATAATAAAACCATTCGGAAAACACGTCCCTATATCTATGGTTTGGTGAAAAAAACACATGAACACGAGGACCTCCCAAGAGGTCACCCATCCTAGTACTAATCTAGTTCAGGCACGCTTAACTGTGGAGTTCTAATGGGATTCAGTGCATTAGTGCTGGTTTGATCGCACCCGTCATGTTTTGCGCGATTAACTTACCTAAGGGCTACGCGTTGCCTTTCTTTTTATCTCTAAATTCTTGAGATTTGGAGAAATAAAAAATCCATGCGGGAAACGCGTCCCTATATGTACGGTTTGGTGAAAAAAACACAGGAGTCTCAAAAAGAGGGGTGCAACACGAGGACTTCCCAAGAGGTCACCCATCCTAGTACTACTCACGCCCAAGCACGCTTAACCGCGGGGTTTAGATAGTGTCCGGTGCTTTAGTGCTGGTATGATCACCGTCATATTTTCGCGATTAACTTACCTAAGGGCTACACGTTGCATTTTTTTATCTCTAAATTCTTGAGATTTGAAGAAATAATAAAACCATGCGGGAAACGCGTCCCTATATCTACGGTTTGGTGAAAAAAAGACACGAGTCTCAAAAGGAGGGGTGCAACACAAGGATATCCCAAGAGGTCACCCATTCTAGTGCTACTCTCGCCCAAGCACGCTTGACTGCGGAGTTCTGATGGGATCCGGTGCATTAGTCTTTGGTATGATCACACCCGTCATGTTCTACGCGATTAACTTACCTAAAGGGCTACGCGTTGCCTTTCTTTTTATCTCTAAATTCTTGAGATTTGAAGAAATAATAAAACCATGCGGAAAACGCGTCCCTATATCTCTGATTTGGTGAAAAAGCACAAGAGTCTCAAAAAGAGGGTGCAACACGAGGACTTCCCAAGAGGTCACCAATCCTAGTACTACTACTCGCCCAAGCACGCGCTTAGCTGCGGAGTTCTAATGGGATCCAGTGCATTAGTTTGGTATGATCACACCCCGTCATGTTTTGCGATTAACTTACCTAAGGGCTCACAGCGTTTCCATTCTTTTTATCTCCAAATTCTTGAGATTTGGAGAAATAATAAAACCATGCGGGAAACGTGTCCCTATATCTACGGTTTGGTGAAAAAAACACATGAACACGAGGACCTCCCAAGAGGTCACCCATCCTAGTACTAATCTCGCCTAGGCACGCTTAACTGTAGAGTTTTGATGGGATCCGGTGCATTAGTGCTGGTTTGATCGCACCCGTCATATTCAGCGCGATTAACTTACCTAAGGGCTACGCGTTGCCTTTCTTTTTATCTCTAAATTCTTCAGATTTGAAGAAAGAATAAAACCATGCGGAAAACGCGTCCCTATATCTACGGTTTGGTGAAAAAAACACAAGAGTCTCAAAAAGAAGGTGCAACACGAAGACTTCCCAAGAGGTCACCCATCCTAGTACTACTCTCGCCCAAGCACGTTTTGCTGCGGAGTCATGATGGGATCCGGTGCATTAGTGCTGGTATGATCACACCCGTCATGTTTTGCGCGATTAACTTACCTAAGGGCTACAGCGTTGCCATTCTTTTTATCTCTAAATTCTTGAGATTTGGAGAAATAATAAAACCATGCGGGAAACACATCCCTATATCTACGGTTTGGTGAAAAAAAAACACATGAACACGAGGACCCAGAGGTTACCCATCCTAGTACTAATCTCGTCCAAGCACGCTTTTAATTGTGGAGTTACGATGGGATTGGATGCGTTAATCTTGGTTTGATCGCACCCGTCATGTTCTGCGCAATTAATTAACTTACCTAAGGGCTACGTGTTGCATTCTTTTTATCTCTAAATTCTTGAGATTTGGAGAAAAAAAAAACCATGCGGGAAACGTGTCCATATATCTACGGTTTGGTGAAAAAACACGGGAGTATCAAAAGTGGGGTGCAACACGGGGACTTCCAAGAGGTCACCCATCCTAGTACTCCTCTCGCCCAAGCACGCTTAACCTCGGAGTTTTGATAGTGTCAGGTGCTTTTAGTGCTGGTATGATCACACCCGTCATATTTTGAGCGATTAACTTACCTAAGGGCTACACGTTGCCGTTCTTTTTATCTCTAAATTCTTGAGATTTGAAGAAATAATAAAACCATTTGGGAAACGCGTCCCTATATCTACGGTTTGGTGAAAAAAAGACACGGGTCTCAAAAAGAGGGGTGCAACACGAGGACTTCCCAAAAGGTCACCCATCCTAGTACTACTCTTACCCAAGCACGCTTAGTTGCGGAGTTCTAATGGGATCCGGTGCATTAGTACTGGTATGATCACACCCGCCATGTTTTGCGCGATTAACTTACCTAAGGGCTACGCGTTTCCATTCTTTTTAACTCTAAATTCTTGAGATTTGGAGAAATAATCAAACCATACGGGAAACGTGTCCCTATATCTACGGTTTGGTGGAAAAAAACACACGAGTCTCAAAAAAAGGTTGCAACACGAGGACTTCCCAAGAGGTCACCCATCCTAGTACTACTCTCAGCCAAGCACGCTTGACTGCAGAGTTCTAATAGGAACATGTGTTTTAGTGCTAGTATGATCGCACCCGTCAATTTCCGCGCGATTAACTTACCTAAGGGCTACGGGTTGCTTTTCTTTTTATCTCTAAATTATTAAGATTTGGAGAAATAATAAAACCATGCGGGAAACGCGTCCCTATATCTATGGTTTGGTGAAAAACACAGAGTCTCAAAAAAAGGGTGCAACACAAGGACTTCCTAAGAGGTCACCCATCCTAGTACTACTCTCTTGCCCAAGCACGTTTGATGCGAGGAGCTCTAATGGGATCCGGTGCATTCGTTCTAGTATGATCGCACCCGTCATGTTTTTGCGCGATTAACTTACCTAAAGGGCTACGCATTGCCTTTTATTTTTATCTCTAAAATCAAGAGATTTGAAGAAATAATAAAACCATGCGGGAAACGCGTCCTTATATCTACGGTTTGGTGAAAAAAAATACAAAAGTCTCAAAAATTGGAGTGCAACACGGGGACTTCGCAGGAGGTCACCCATCCTAGTTCTATTCTCGCCCAAGCACGCTTGACTACGGAGTTTTGATGGGATCCGATGCATTAGTGTTGGTATGATCGCAGACGTCATGATCTGCGCGATTAACTTACCTAAGGTCTAGGCGTTGCCTTTCTTTTCATCTCTAAGTTCTTGAGATTTGGAGAAATTATAAAATCATGCGGGAAACGCGTCCCTATATCTACGGTTTGGTGAAAAAAAACACAAGAGTCTCAAAAAGAGGTGTGCAACACAAGGACTACCCAAGAGGTCACCCATCCTAGTACTACTCTCGCCCAAGCACGCTTGACTACGGAGTTCGATGGGATCCGGTGCATTAGTGCTGGTATGCTCGCACCCGTCATGTTCTGTTCGATTAACTTACCTAAAGGGATACGCGTTGCCTTTCTTTTTATCTATAAATTCTTGGGATTTGAAGAAATAATAAAACCATGCAGAATTGTGTCCCTATATCTACGGTTTGGTGAAAAAAACACATGAGTCTCAAAAAGAGGGGTGCAACATGAGGACTTCACAAGTGATCACCCATCCTAGTACTACTCTTGCCCAAGCACGTTAACTGCAAAGTTCGATGAGATCCGTGCATTAGTCTTTGGTATGATCGCACCCGTAATATTCTGCGCGATTAACTTACCTAAGGGCTACGCGTTGCCTTTCTTTTTATATCTAAATTCTTGAGATTTGAAGAGATAATAAAACAATGCGGGAAACGCATCCCTACATCTAAGGTTTGGTGAAAAAAAACACAGGGGTCTCAAAAAAAAGGGTGCAACACGAGGACTTCCAAGAGGTCACCCATCCTAGTCCTACTCTCCCCCAGGCACGCTTAACTGCGAAGTTCTAATGGGATCCGTTGCATTAGTATTGGTATGATCGTACTGTCATGTCATGTTTTTGCACGATTAACTTAAATAAGGGCTACGCGTTGCCTTTCTTTTTTATCTCTAAATTCTTAAGATTTGAAGAAATAATAAAACCATGCGGGAAACGCGTCCCTATATCTACGGTTTGGTGAAAAAAATAGGAGTCTCAAAAAAGAGGGGTGCAACACGAGGACTTATATGATGTCACCCATCCTGCATGTAATGATATAATTATTATTTTTGTTAGAAAGTTATAAATATAATTATTATTTTTCTAATTGATAAATTTGAACCCATTGACCAATACAATTAAATTATTTACCTTAAATGTAGTTGCCTTTAAAAAAATAAATTGAATTTTGAGTATGTTCTCCATGTAATATACAATCACATATTATTTACCTTATTTGTTAGAATAGAATAAAAAGGAAATAACCATCATTCCATGTTATATTTTGTGTTTATTAAAAGTTAAAATTTTATTATGTTTCTAATTAAATTTGTACCAGGACCAACAATTAAAAATATAATCTTTTACCATCATTCCATGTTAAATACTTACTGTTTTTGTGTTTATTATTTTTATCTAATACTCTTTAGATTAAAAGAAATGTAATTAAACAATAGTCCCTATATTCGGTTCCATATAAAAAAAATTTAGTCTCAAAAGAGAGGGTGCAACATATATTCCCAAGAGTCACCCATCCTATCAAATTTTTAAGTTTGGTAAGTTGATAAAAGTGCATTAGTTAAATGTATGATTTTGATAAACATTAAAAAGATTAAATTACCTAAAAGTTGCCTTTCTTTTTTTATCTCTAAATTCTTGAGATTTGGAGAAATAATAAAACCCACGGGAAACGATCCCTATATCTACGGTTTGGTGAAAAAAAAACATGAGAGTCTCAAAAAGAGGGTGCAACACGAGGGACTTCCCAAGAGGTCACCCATCCTAGTACTACTCTCGCCCAAGCACACTTGACTATAGAGTTCTAATGGGATCTAGTGCATTAGTCTTTGGTATGATCGCACGTCATGTTTCGCACGATTAACTTACCTAAGGGCTACACGTTGCCTTTGTTTTTATCTCTAAATTCTTGAGATTTGGAGAAATAATAAAACCATGCGGAAACGCGTCCCTATATCTACGGTTTTGGTGAAAAAAAACACAGAGTATCAAAAGAGGGGTGCAACACGAGGACTTCCCAAGAGGTCACCCATCCTAGTACTACTCTCGCCCCAAGCACGCTTTAACTACAAAATTTAATGGGATCCAATGCATTAGTCTTTGGTTTGATCACACCTCGTCATGTTCTTGCACGATTAACTTACCTAAAGGCTATGCGTTGCCTTTCTTTTTATCTCTAAATTCTTGAGATTTGGAGAAATAATAAAACCATGCGGGAAACGCGTCCTATATCTACGGTTTGGTGAAAAAAAAATGCGAGGAGTCCCAAAGAGAGGCAACACGAGGATTCCCAAGAGGTCACCCATCCTAGTACTACTCGCCCAAGCACGCTAGATTGTTGTTATGATGGGATCCGGTGCATTATGCTGGTATTTTCTAATTGTCATGTTCTGCGCGATTAACTTACCTAAGGGCTACGCGTTGCCTTTCTTTTATCTTTAAATTCTTGAGATTTGGAGAAATAATAATCCATGCGAAAAGGAAACGCGTCCCTATATCTACGGTTTGGTGAAAAAAAATGAGGAGTCTCAAAAAGAGGGTGCAACACGAGGACTTCTCAAGAGGTCACCCATCCTAGTACTACTCTCTTACCTTAAGCACGCTTATTTTGGAGTTTTGATGGGATCCGGTGCATTAGTGCTGGTGGTGATCGCACCCATCATATTCTGCGTGATTAACTTACCTAATGATTGGCTACGCGTTGCCTTTCTTTTTATCTCTAAATTCTTGAGATTTGGAGAAATAATAAAATCATGCGGGAAACACGTCCCTATATCTATGGTTTGGTGAAAAAAAAGGAGTCTCAAAAAAAGAGGGTGCAACACGAGGACTTCCCAAGAGGTCACCCATCCTAGTACTACTCTCGCCCAAGAACGCTTTTGACTTTACGGAGTTCTGATGGGATCCGTGCATTAGTGCTGGTATGATCGCACCTTGTCATGTTTTGCGCGATTAACTTTATCGGCTAAATTCTTGGCTACGCGTTGCCTTTCTTTTATCTCTAAATTATTGAGATTTGGAGAAATAATAAAACCATGCGGGAAACACGTCCCTATATCTACGGTTTGGTGAAAAACAGAGAGTCTCAAAAAGAGGGGTGCAACACGAGGACTTCCCAAGAGGTCACCCATCCTAGTACTACTCGCCCAAGCACGCTTGATCACGGAGTTCTAATGGGATCGGTGCATTAGTGTTGGTATGATCGCACCCATCATGTTTTGCGCGATTAGTTTACCTAAGGGCTACACGTTGCCTTTCTTTTTATCTCTAAATTCTTGAGATTTGAAGAAATAATAAAAACCATGGGAAACGCGTCCCCTATATCTACGGTTTGGTGAAAAAAACACACATGAGTCTCAAAAAGAGGGGTGCAACACGAGGACTTCCCAAGAGGTCACCCATCCTAGTACTACTCTCGCCAAGCACGCTTTATGCGGAGTTTGATGGGATCCGGTGCATTAGTGTTGTATGATCGCACCCATCATGTTTTTTGCACGATTAACTTACCTAAGGGCTACGCGTTGCCTTTCTTTTTTATCTCTAAATTCTTGAGATTTGGAGAAATAATAAAACCATACGGGAAACGCGTCCCTATATCTACGGTTTGGTGAAAAAAAACAAGGAGTCTCAAAAAGAGGGGTGCAACACGAGGACTTCCCAAAAGGTCACCCATCCTAGTACTACTCTCGCCCAAGCACGCTTAACTGCGGAGTTCTGATGGGATCCGGTGCATTAGTGCTGGTATGATCGCACCCATCATGTTTTGTGTGATTAACTTACCTAAGGGCTACGCGTTGCCTTTCTTTTTATCTCTAAATTCTTGAGATTTGGAGAAATAATAAAACCATGCGGGAAACGCGTCCCTATATCTACGGTTTGGTGAAAAAAACACAAGAGTCTCAAAAGGGGTGCAACACAAGGACTTCCCAAGAGGTCACCCATCCTAGTACTACTCTCGCCCAAGCACGCTTTACTGCGGAGTTCTAATGGGATCCGGTGCATTAGTGCTGGTATGATCGCACCCGTCATTTTTTGCGCGATTAAATTACCTAAAGGCTACGGGTTGCCTTTCTTTTTATCTCTAAATTCTTGAGATTTGGGGAAATAATAAAACCATGCGAGGAAAGCAGCGTCCTATATCTACGGTTTGGTGAAAAAAAAAACAAAGTCTCAAAAAAGAGGTGCAACACGAGGACTTCCCAGAGGTCACCCATCCTAGTACTACTCTTGCCCAAGCACGCTTTACTGCAGAGTTCTGATGGGATCCGGTGCATTAGTCTTTGGTATGATCGCACCTCGTCATGTTCTCATGCGATTAAATTACCTAAGGGCTACGCGTTGCCTTTCTTTTTATCTCTAAATTCTTGAGATTTGGAGAAATAATAAAACCATGCGAAAACGCGTCCCAATATCTACGGTTTGGTGAAAAAAAAACACAGAGTCTCAAAAAGAGGGGTGCAACACGAGGACTTCCCAAGAGGTCACCCATCCTAGTACTACTCTCGCCCAAGCACGCTTTACTGCGGAGTTCTGATGGGATCCGGTGCATTAGTGCTTTGGTATGATCGCTTCGTCATCATTTTTGCGCGATTAAATTACCTAGGGCTACGCGTTGCCTTTCTTTTTATCTCTAAATTCTTGAGATTTGGAGAAATAATAAAACCATGCGGGAAACGCGTCCCTATATCTACGGTTTGGTGAAAAAACACAGAGTCTCAAAAAGAGGGGTGCAACACGAGGACTTTCCAAGAGGTCACCCATCCTAGTACTACTCTCACCCAAGCACGCTTTACTGCGGAGTTTTGATGGGATCGGTGCATTAGTCTTTGGTATGATCGTTTTTTGTTTTTTTTTGCGATTAACTTACCTAAGGGCTACGGCGTTGCCTTTCTTTTATCTCTAAATTCTTGAGATTTTGAAGAAATAATAAAACAATGCGGGAAACGCGTCCCTATATCTACGGTTTTGGTGAAAAAACACAAGAGTCTCAAAAAGAAGGTGCAACACAAGTACTTCCCAAGAGGTCACCCATCCTAGTACTACTCTCGCCCAAGCATGCTTGATGCGAAGTTCTAATGGGATCAATGCATTAGTGCTTAGGTATGATCGCACCCATCATGTTCTACGCGATTAAATTTCAAAGGGCTTTTGTTGCCTTTCTTTTTTATCTCTAAATTCTTGAGATTTGGAGAAATAATAAAACCATGCGGGAAACGCGTCCCTATATCTACGGTTTGGTGAAAAAACACAAGAGTCTCAAAAGAGGGGTGCAACATGAGGACTTTCCAAGAGGTCACCCATCCTAGTACTACTACTCACCCAAGCACGCTTTGATTCGCGGAGTTCTTGATGGGATCCGGTGCATTAGTGCTGGTATGATCGCACCCGTCATGTTTTCGCGATTAATTACCTAAGGGCTAAGCGTTGCCTTTCTTTTATCTCTAAATTCTTGAGATTTGGAGAAATAATAAAACCATGCGGGAAACGCGTCCTATATATCTACGGTTTGGTGAAAAAAACAAGAGTCTCAAAAAGAGGGGTGCAACACGAGGACTTCCCAAGAGGTCAATACTCTAGATAAGTCACCGGAGGAAGCAATGCAAATTCTAAGCAGGCTTGCCAGAATGATTATCAATTCCCATCTGCTAGAAGAGGAGGAGTTAGGCGTAAGCCACAATACATGAACTAGGATCATCGGATTCAATTTCGGCACAATTGGCCACTTTAACCAAGATGGTCGAACATGCAAAAAACCAAACAACACATGAGGTCAAGGTAATGGATTCTTTTTGTGAGTTATGTGGTGATAACCATGATTCTTACGAATGTATGCGAGAATCAGGAATCCGGCTTCTATGTGGGAATTACAATCGGAACAACAATGTGATGTCAATACATACAATCCAGCTTGGAAGAAGCACCCAAATTTTTCATGGAGTAATCCCAACAATGCTCTAAACCAGAACAATCAGAATGCACAAGCATCGGGATTCGGCAGAATATGCCACGACAGCGGTTGCGCGGACAACAACCGACAACATCTAGTTCTTTGGAAAATTCTCTAAATGCTTTTATGTTGAAAACTGAATCTTATATGGCTGAGAATAGTAATTTCATAAAAAGAACTGATGCTTTTATTAACAGGACCGAGATGAGATTGCAAAACCAGAGCGACAATCAAATCATTGGAAAATCAAGTCGGACAATTTGCTCAAAATCTGAATACTAGACCGCAAGGAGGTTTACCTAAGCGATCTTGAAAGTCGCAAGAAGGCGGCCATGAGCAATGTAAGGCGATCACCACTAGAAGTGGCCAACAACTTAAGAGGCTCAAGCCCGCTCATCAAACAAAACTCCAAAAAGATCAAGGCGAACCTAGCGGCAAAGCCTCGGATCTTTGAACCAAGGGTGCCGCGGCAGCGGCAATAAGCATGCCTCGGCAGCCGGCGATAAGGATGCCTCGGCAACTTGCGATAAGCATGCCTCGGCAACCCCGGTTGATAATGCCTCGGCAACTCGGTTGCCCGGCAATGCCATCAATCAGGTTCAAACCAATGAAAGGATCGAAGATATCGACTTCCACCACCATTCCCACAAAGGTTGAGGCGACAAAAGCAAGAATATCAATTCAAGTTTCTTGATATCCTAAAGCAAGTCACATCAACTTGCCATTGGTGGAAGCAATTGAACAAATGCCAAACTATGCCAAGTTTCTTAAAGACATTGTGTCCAGAGAACAAGGCTAGGAGAGTTTGAAACAGATTGCATTGAGAGGGATGCATGGCCATGTTGCACTGTCGTATGCCACCCAAGTTGAAGGATCGGAAGTTTCACAATACCTTGTTCCATTGGAAACCACTATATCGGAAAGCATTATGCGACCTTGGGGCTAGCATAAACTTGATGCCTAAATCGGTTTTCGAAACTAGGAATCGGAAGGCAAGACCTACAATGATTTATGCTGCTGCTAGTAAGCAGATCCTATGTGCATCGAGAGGAAAAATCGAGGACATCTTGGTAAAGTTGATAAATTTATTTTTCCGCTGACTTTATTGTTTTGGATTGTGAAGCGGGATGGCATGCACCTATCATTCTCGGGGAGACCATTCCTAGCAACAGGGAGAACCTTGATCGATGTTGAAAGGGAGAACTCACAATGAGGGTGAATGACCAGCAAGTTAAACTAAATGTGTTCCAAACACTAAGGCATGCGATGATCGGAAGAATGCCAACTTCTTCATGCCGCGTAGAGTTTAACCGACGAGGAATTTAGTTGCCTCGGCAACTACATTGCCGATCAAGAGGAACTGAGGAGTATGAAGAACGGTCGATGAGGAACAACAAGAAGAGGCAAATTGGCTAGTCAATCGACCCGGTACATACTTTGAACCCTTTGGATTACTCGGGTAAGGAAGGTAAGCTCGAAAAACCCTACATTGAACAACCACGATTCTTGAGTTGAAACAATTGCGGAGCAACTAAAATATGCATACTTAGGAACCGATAATACATTGCCTGTAATTATTTCTTCTAAGTTACAGCCTGAGCGAGCGGAAAAAAGCTGATCAAAATGTTGATGCTACACAAAAAGGCAATAGGGTGGACAATTGCCGACTTGAAGGGAATTAGCAGTGCGGTGTGGTGTGCATGCACAAGATTTTGTTGGAAGATGATCACAAACCTTCAATTGAGGCCCCGGAGGAGACTGAATCATGCCATGAAAGGGTTGTAATGAAAGAAATCATCAAGTGGCTTGGCGTCGGCATTATATACCCTATCTCGATAGTACATGGGTAAGTGCGGTACAATGTGTACCGAAAAAAGGGAGGTATAACGGTGGTAAGTAATGAAAACAATGAACTCATTCCAACCAGGGTGTGACCGGTTGGAGGGTTTGTATGGATTATCGAAAGCTAAACAAAGCCACTAGGAAAGATCACTTCCCATTACCTTTATTGATCAAATGCTTGACCGTCTTGCGGGTAAACCCTTTTATTGTTTTCTTGATGGTTATTCGGGTTACAATCAAATTGCCATAGCACGAGAAGATCAGAAAAGACAACCTTCACATGCCCATACGGTACTTATGCTTTCCGAAGGATGCCCGTTCGGATTTGTATGCGCCGACAACCTTCCAAAGATGCATGATGGCACTCTTTTGGACATGGTCGAAGACTTCCTTGAGATCTTCATGGATGATTTTCCGTTTTTAGTAATGACTTGACAGTTGCCTCGGCAATTTAGAAGGTGTTGGCAAGATGTGAAGAAAGCGATTTAGTCCTCAATTGGGAGAAATGCCATTTATGGTAGATGAAGGAATAGTGCTCGGCCACAAGATTTCATCAAGGGTGATTTTGCGGTAGGAGCAGTCCTAGGCCAACGCACAAGTAAGACCTTTCATGTGATATACTACGCTAGTAAAACTCTTAATAGTGCTCAAGTGAATTACACAACAGCGGAGAAAGAGTTACTAGCTGTAGTTTTTCGCATTTGACAAGTTTCGATCCTATTTGATTGGTACAAAGGTAATTGTTCATACGGACCATTCGGCAATTAAATATCTATTTGCTAAAAAAGGATGCCAAACCTCGTTTGATTCGTTGGATATTACTTTTACAAGAATTTGATATTGAAATTAAGGACAGGAAAGGAACAAAAATCAAGTGGCGATCACTTATCACGTTTAGAAGCACAATAGGGAGGAGGGCGGATTTAGAGATATGCGATGCATTCCCGGATGAGCAAATTTTAGTTGCCTCGGCAACCATGGGCGCAGCATGCCTCGGCGGCAACTCGCGACGCCTCGGCAACCATGGCGCGTATGCCTCGGCAACCCCGATGCCTACGTACTCGACAACCCGCCTCGGCATGCCATGCCTACCGCGGCGCGCGCGCGGCAGCCTTCGACACGCAGCTCATGGTATCGCATGCCTCGGCCTTGCTTTCGGCAATTTTAGGAACTCGGCTGCCCTCCGGCAATCTTGGGAAGCGACATGTTGGCGGCAATGCCTCGGCAATACAGTGCGGATTTAGTTAATTTCCTTGTTTGTGGTATTTTACCTTATGGCCTTACTCACCAAGGGAAAAGCGGTTCCGCCATGATGCTAAGCATTACTTTTGGGACGAGCCTCTTTTGTTTAAACAATGTGCAGATCGGGTTATACGCCGATGTGTCCTTGAAGAAGAAAGCAGCAGAATGTACTCGGCAATGCCATTCTTCACCTATGGAGGACATTTTGGAGGAACTCGTACCATGGCCAAAGTTTTGCAATCCGGTTTGTATTGGCCAACATTGTACAAAAGATGCCCAAGACTTTTACAAGCAATGTGATCGTTGCGGAGGGCGGGCAATATCTCTAGGCGACATGAGATGCCGCTCAAAACATCATCGAGGTGGAATTGTTTGATGTATGGGGATTGATTTTATGGGACCTTTCCCATCTTCATTTGGCAACCTCTACATTCTACTTGCCGTTGACTCGTGTCTAAATGGGTTAAAGGCGAGCTGCGGTTCCCAACAGCGATTCCAAGACCGTGCAGCGATTCTTGCGAAAAAAATATATTTACGGTTTGGGATGCGAGAGCAATTATCGGTGATGAAGGCAAGCATTTTGACAACAGACTTATTGCCAAGATGTTACTTAGCTTTTTGTATCTCACACAAGATTGCTTTGGCATATCACCCACAAACCAATGGGCAAGCAAAAATTTCAACCAGGGAATTGAAGGGTATACTTGAGAAAGTTGTAAATCCCTTTAGGAAGGATTGGTCATTAAGACTAGATGGACAATTATAATAAAAATTATATTCTTTAAAGATAATTTAATTCAACTCAAACTCCTCCTCAAAAGAAGGACTTTGGCCTAGCCTATAAATAAGATGGAGATTTCGACAACAATCAGAGAGAGCAAGCAAGAAATTTTGACAACAAGTCAAGGAGGGCAAGAGGAGAGAATTTTCGACAAGCATCTAGGGCAAGGAGGATTTCGACGACAAGCCTCCTTCTTCATCCTTTTTTTCTTTCTTGTTGATTGGGTTCATGCTAGGGATTATTTATCTTGTGTTTTCTTTGGAACCTATGAATCAAGATGTTGATGCGGGGAGGAGGGTGATTCTTGAAAGCAGAACTATTCGAGACTATCTTGAAGATCTTTATCGCTTTTTGAAATTGAAGCCGACCACTTTGAGTTGAAAGCCGGTAATGTTTAATATGATCAACACAATTGGTCAATTTGGCGGCTCGACAAGCGAAGAAGATGCGACAACATCGAAATCTTTCCTCGAGATTTGCTTTCGTTCAAAATACGAGTCACCCCCGATGTCTTACGATTAAGATTATTCCCTATTATTTGAGGATAGAGGCGAAAGCATGGTTTGAATAGCATTCTGCCGGATCAATAGCATCTTGGGTGATCTTTGTCGTGATTTCCTTGCTAGATTTAATCCTACAAATTTGTGATATAACCGTAACGACATTACTTCTTTTTTTTGAGGCGGATGATGAATCCATGTACGAGGCTTGGGGGGCGATATAGAGAACTTCTACACAAATGCCCCTACAGTTCCCGGTGTGGACTCAAGTAACAATGTTTTACAAGCGCCGTGAATACACCAACAAGGATGATGCTAGATGCCTCGGCAAGCGGCATACTCTAGATAAGTCGCCGGAGGAAGCAATGCAAATTTTAAGCAGGCTGGCCAAGAATGATTATCAATTCCCATCTACTAGAAGGGAGGTTAGGCGCCAAGCCACAATACATGAACTAGGATCATCAGATTCAATTTGGCACAATTGGCCACTTTAACCAAGATGGTCGAACATGCAAAAACCAAACAACACACATGAAGTCAAGGTAATGGATTCTTTTTGTGAGTTATGTGGTGATAACCATAATTCTTACGAATGTATGCATTATTGTTTTGTTTAAATTAATAAAGTTTGCACTTTTCTATTAGGAATTTAATTATAATAAAGTTCTTATATTCTTTAAAGATAATTTAATTCAACAATCTATTCCTCTAAAGAAGGACTTTAGATTCTAAAGCGAATAAATAAGATCTTTATTCAATCAATCCATAGAGAGCAAAGAGGGAAATTTGACAAGTCCAAGGAGGGCAAGAGGAGGAATTTAAGACAAGCATCTAGGGCAAGGAGGATTTAAGATTGCCTCCTTCTTCATCCTTTTTCTTTCTTGTTGATTGGGTTCATGCTTAAATTAACAAGAGTTAAAAAGAACCCAATAAGTAATTTGAAAACCTATTGTTTGCATAGAATCAAAAAATCAACTTGCACACACAACTCACTTACACACTCACAAGCATTATAGTTTGATTAGAGTAATTCCTAAGTTTTCAGAAAAAATAAAAGCCAATCATACTTTGTGCCCAGTTTGAGAGGTGAAATCAAGTTCAAAGCTAAGTTTGTGAAAATTTGAAGTCTTGGCGGGTAATTATGAGTTGCA
>CM033756.1:45751101-45933549 GCA_019671005.1 Hibiscus mutabilis
TGCTCATACCTTCACAATCAAAACAATAAAGTCGCGGGAAAAATAAATTTATCAACTTTTACCCGGTATGTCCTCGATTTTTCCCTACGGATGCACATAGGATCTGTCGGCTAGGCTTTTGTTGCAGCATAGCTATTGTAGGTCTTGCCTTCCCGATTCTAGTTTTTGGAAAACCGATTTAGGCATCAAGTTTATGCTAGCCCCAAGGTCGCATAATGCTTTCCCGACATAGTGATTTCCAATGGAGCGGTATTGTGAAACTTCGGGATCCTTCAACTTGGGTGGCATACGATTGTGCAACATTGCCATGCATCCCTCTGTCGCGGCAAGCTCGGATATCTTGATCCTTTCATTGGTTTGAAACCTGATTTGGCATTGCGGGACATACTGGGTTGCCGAGGCATTATCAAGCTGGGGTTGCGAGGCATGCTTATCACAAGTTTGCGAGGCGTCTTTATCGTCGGTTGCGAGGCATGCTTATTGCGGTTGCGCGGCAATTCTGGTTCGACATCGAGGCTTTGCCGCTAGGTTCATCTTGATCTTTTTGTGGAGTTTTGTTTGTGGCGGGTTTGAACCTCTCTAAGTTGTTGGCCACTTCTAGTGGTGATTGCCTTACATTGCTCATGGCAGTTCCTCTTGCGACTTGATAGGTAAACCTCCTTGTGGTCTAGTATTTGATTTTGAGCAAATTGTCGACTTGATTTTCCAATGATTTGATTGCCGCCTCTTGGTTTTGCAATCTCATCTCAGTCTGTTAATAAAAGCATCGAGTTCTTTTTATGAAATTACTATTCTCAGCCATATAAGATTCAGTTTTCATCATAAAAGCATTTTGAAATTTTTCAAAGAACTAGATGTTGTCGGTTGTTCTTTGCGGCATACATTGCCGTGGCATATTCTCTTTGGAATCGATGCTTGTGCATTACGATTGTTACGGTTTAGAGCATTGTTGGGATTACTCCATGAAAAAATTTGGGTGCTTCTTCCAATTTGGATTGTATGTATTGGACATCATGTTGTTGCTTCGATTGTAATCCCCACATAGAAGCTGGATTCGGATTCTGCATACATTGGAAGAATTATGGTTATCACCACATAACTCACAAAAGAATCCATTACCTTGACTTCATGTGTGTTGTTTGGTTTTTGCATGTTACGGACCATCTTGGTTAAAGTGGCCAATTGTGCGAAAGTGAATCGATGATCCTAGTTCATGTATTGTGGCTTAGCGTCTAACTCCTCCTCTTCTAGTAGATGGGAATTGATAATCATTCTTGGCCAGCCTGTTTAAAATTTGCATTGCTTCTTCGGTGACTTATCTAGGAGTATGCCGTTTTTGCGGGCATCTAGCATCATCCTTGTTGGTGTATTCACGGCGTTGTAAAACATTGTTACTTGAGTCCCACACGGGAATCCGTGTAGGGGCATTTGTGTAGAAGTTCTCTATATCGCTCCCAAGCCTCGTACATGGATTCATCATCTACTGCTGCGAAAAAAAGTAATGTCGTTCTGAAGCTTATCAGTCAAATTTGTAGGATTAAATCTAGCAAGGAAATCACGACAAAGATCGGTCAAGATGCTATGGATCCGGCGGGAATGCTATTCAACCATGCTTTCGCCCTATCCCTCGGTGAATAGGGAATAATCTTAATCGTAGGACATCGGGGTGACTCCGTGTATCTTGAGCGAGTTGCAAATCTCGAGGAAAGATTTGAGATGTTGTCGTGCATCTTGATTCTTTGAGCCGCCAAATTGACCTATTGTGTTGATCATATTAAACATTACGGTTTCAACTCAAAGTGGTGGCTTCAATTTTGGTGCGACAACTCTGGGTTAAGTCCATCAAGATCTTCTTCAAGATAGTCTCGAATAGTTACTTTTTCGTGCAAGAATCACTCCTCCTCTTTCGAACATCTTGATTCATATTGCCGTCTTGATTTGCCATTGCTTCTCTTCTTCCTTCGTCTAAGTCTTTGTAAGGTTCGTTCGATTTACGGATCAAAGGGATATTACGGTGAAGTCGGTCTCGCCTGGTCATATACCAATGCAAAACCAAAGTTTGTTAGCCCTTTGAATTTTAAACAAGAAAAATAAAAGAAAGTGCAAGAAAATAAAAACAAAGTCGCTATTGCCAATCGACACATGGCGCCAAAAACTTGTTCGCGTAATAAGTGCTACATAAATGTGCAAGTATACACGTTGCAAGTTATAGTATAAAGATATCGTCTCCACGAGGGGATTGGTGCCACTTCAAGAATCTAGTCTCTTGCCTTGTAAAAAGTAAAAACACAAGTAAAGGATTATAGGAGTTTAACTAATAACTAATCTAGAAAGCAATAAAGTAAAAGAAAAGATGAATTCAAATGAGAGAGATAGGCGAGGTTATCGTGAGTTGAGGTGTGATAGCCGATTGGATTGTCTTGGTAAAAAGAGTGCGGGCAACTTTCGTTTGCCGTGGCAACTTACTGTGGGGTTGCCTTGGCAACTAATCGATGGTTGCTGGGCGACTAGTTGGGCAACTACTTGGGCGTCTGGGCAGCAACCTTCAAGGTTGGTGGGCGTTCTTCAATGGTTTCTTCTTATCCTAAGTCGAAACTCTAGCTACTTGTGCATGCCTTGATAATACATCCCTGCGTGAATCAAGGGTGAACAACAACCAATCTTGCGCTCCTCTTAGCCGTTGAAATCCTTAACTTATTCCTAAGCGGATTAATCTTCACCATCATTAGATTGAATAAAGATCATATTCATTCGTTTCTTGAATCTAACTCTCCCGATATTAGATAAATAGATGAAATCACGAGATCCTCTCCCAATTCACTTTCATAAACAAGAATAAGAACCAGAATGAATAAACCTTGAAATAGAAAAGTGCAAACTCTTATTACCTAAACAAAAACCAAATAGTTTCTCACAACCACAAAACACAATAACCATAGCCAAGTAGATTTAGTTCATGGCTGGGTTCAAAAAAAACACAAGATAAACAATCCCTAGCATGAACCCAATCGAACAAGAAAGAAAAAAGGATGAAAAAGCTTGTCGAAATCCTCCTTGCCCTAGATGCTTGTCGAAAATTCTCTCTTCTTGCTCTCCTTGGACTTGTCGAAAATTCCCCTCTCTCTCTCTCTATGATCTTGTGAAATCTCCTTGCTATTTATAGGGCTAGGCCAAAGTCCTTCTTTGAGGAGGAGTTTGAGTTGGAATTAAATTATCTTTAAAGAATATAATTCTTTATTATAATTTTATTCCTACTAGAACTTCTCTATCTTCTTGGAATTTAATTCTTCTTTAATCTCTGCATGGAAATCAAATTCCTTTGGGTTTGGGCTTTGCTCCACGTCATCTTGGGCTTGTCTAGTCATTAATTTCGACATCCATATTGCATTTTTCTCTTTGTCGACAATTGCCATGGCAAGCTGGCTCAGCGTCTCCTTCATGCATTGCCACGGCAACTAGCTCGGCATATCCTTCATGCATTGCCACGGCAACTAGCTCTCGGCATTGCTTTGGCAAGTGATCTGCACAGTCATTTTAAACGATTAAATTACCTAAGGGCCAGTTGCCTTTCTTTTTATCTCTAAATTCTTGAGATTTGGAAATAATAAAACCATCACGGGAAGGTGGCGTCCAATATCTAAACGGTTTGGTGAAAAAAACACAGGAGTCTCAAAAGGAGGGTGCAACACGAGGACTTCCCAAAGAGGTCACCCATCCTAGTACTACTCTTTCGTTTAAGCACGCGCTTTGCTGCGGTTTTACGATGGGATATTTGCATTAGTATTTGGTATTTTAGAAAACCCGTCATTTTTTGCGCGATTAAATTACCTAAGGGCTCAGCGTTGCCTTTCTTTTTATCTCTAAATTCTTGAGATTTGAAGAAATAATAAAACCATGCGGAAAGCGCGTCCCAATATCTATGGTTTGGTGAAAAAAAAACACAAGAGTCTCAAAAAGAGGGTGCAACACGAGGACTTCCCAAGAGGTCACCCATCCTAGTACTACTCTCGCCCAAGCACGCTTTCTGCGGAGTTCGATGGGATCCGTGCATTAGTGCTTGGTATGATCATCACCATCATTTACGCGCGATTAAATTACCTAAAGGGCTACGGTTGCCTTTCTTTTTATCTCTAAATTCTTGAGATTTGGGGAAATAATAAAACCATGCGGGAAAAGCGTCCCAATATCTACGGTTTGGTGAAAAAACACAAGAGTCTCAAAAGAGGGGTGCAACACGAGGACTTTTAAGAGGTCACCCATCCTAGTACTACTCTCGCAACAAGCACGCTTTACTGCGGAGTTTTGATGGGATACGGTGCATTAGTGTTGGTATGATCGCACCCACGTCATTTCTAACGCGATTAAATTACCTATGGCTCAGCGTTGCCTTTCTTTTTATCTCTAAATTCTTGAGATTTGGGAAATAATAAAACCACCAGAATAAAACGCGTCCCAATATCTACGGTTTGGTAAAAAAAAACACAAGAGTCTCAAAAAGGGGGTGCAACACGAGGACTTCCAAAGAGGTCACCCATCCTAGTACTACTCTGGCCCAAAGCGAGCTTTCTTTGCGGAGTTACGATGGGATCCGGTGCATTAGTCTTTGGTATGATCGCACCGTCATTTTCTTGCGATTAAATTACCTAAGGGCTACGCGTTGCCTTTCTTTTTATCTCTAAATTCTTGAGATTTGGAGAAATAATAAAACCATGCGGAAAGCAGCGTCCCAATATCTACGGTTTGGTGAAAAAAAAACAAAGAGTCTCAAAAGGGGGTGCAACACGAGGACTTCCCAAGAGGTCACCCATCCTAGTACTACTCTCGCCCAAGCATGCTTTAACCTGCGGAGTTACGATGGGATCCGGTGCATTAGTCTTTGGTATGATCGCTTTTTCGTCATTTTTTCTTGCGATTAAATTACCTAAGGGCTACAGCGTTGCCTTTCTTTTTATCTCTAAATTCTTGAGATTTGAAGAAATAATAAAACCATGCGTGAAAGCGCGTCCCAATATCTACGGTTTGGTGAAAAAAACATAAGAGTCTCAAAAGATGGGTGCAACACGAGGACTTCCCAAGAGGTCACCCATCCTAGTACTACTCTCTCGCGTAAAGCGGCTTTTTTGCGGAGTTTGATGGGATCCGGTGCATTTATTATTTTTGGTATGATCGCACCCCCATCATTTTTCTTTGCGATTAAATTACCTAAGGGCTATTTGCGTTGCCTTTCTTTTTATCTCTAAATTCTTGAGATTTGAAGAAATAATAAAACCATGCGGAAGCGCGTCCCTATATCTACGGTTTGGTGAAAAAAACATAGAGTCTCAAAAGAGGGGTGCACCACGAGGACTAATATGATGTGCATGTTAGAAATTTATAAATATAATTATTATTTTTCTAATTGGATTTGAACCAATGACCAACAATAAAAGATTGATGCCTTCTCGATAAATTGAATTTTCTGCTAAGCGTTGCCTTTTATTTTTATCTCTAAATTGTTAATATAATAAAACATATTATTTACCTTAAATAGGTTTGGTGAAAAAAAAGTGAAATTGTCAACTTATATGAAAACGTATGTTCAAAAGTTAAAAATATGATTATTATGTTTCTAATTGGATTTGAACCAGGACCAACAATTAAAAAATATAAGCTTTACCATCATTCCATTGTTATACTTTTGTGTTTAACGATCTAATACTTGAGATTTAAAACAAATAATAAAACCATGCGGAAAGCAGCGTCCCAATATCCACGGTTTATGAAAATAATGATACATTGTTGTGCAAAAAACTTCCCAATTTTTAAGTTTAGTAAGTTACTAATAAAAACACGGTTAAAAATGTAATGGGTTTTGATAAACACTAAGTCATTTTAAATTAAATTACCTAATACGTTGCCTTTCTTTTTATCTCTAAATTCTTGAGATTTGAAATAATAAAACAATGCGCGGAAATGCGTCCCAATATCTACGGTTTGGTGAAAAAAACACAAGAGTCTCAAAAAGGGTGCAACGAGGACTCCCAAGAGGTCACCCATCCTAGTACTACTCTCTTCCAAGCACGCTTTGATTGCGGAGTTCGATGGGATCCGGTGCATTAGTCTTTGGTATGATCGCACCCGTCATGTTCTGCGCGATTAAATTACCTAAGGGCTCTGGCGTTGCCTTTCTTTTTTATCTCTAAATTCTTGAGATTTGGAGAAATAATAAAACCATGCGGGAAAGCAGCGTCCCAATATCTACGGTTTTGGTGAAAAAAACACAAGAGTCTCAAAAGAGGGTGCAACACGAGGACTTCCCAAGAGGTCACCCATCCTAGTACTACTCTCCCCAAACACACTTTCACTGCGGAGTTACGATGGGATCGGTGCATTAGTCTTTGGTATGATCGCGTCATGTCATGTTTTACCTAACGCGATTAAATTACAGAAATTCTAAAGGCTACGCGTTGCCTTTCTTTTTATCTCTAAATTCTTGAGATTTGGAGAAATAATAAAACCATGCGGGAAACAGCGTCCCTATATCTACGGTTTGGTGAAAAAAAAAACACAAGAGTCTCAAAAGGAGGGTGCAACACGAGGACTTCCCAGAGGTCACCCATCCTAGTACTACTCTCTCGCCCAAGCATGCTTTGCGGGGTTACGATGGGATCGGTGCATTAGTGTTGGTATGATCGCACCCGTCATGTTTTATGCGATTAAATTACCTAAGGGCTACGAGTTGCCTTTCTTTTTATCTCTAAATTCTTGAGATTTGGGGAAATAATAAAATCATGCGGAAAAGCGTCCCAATATCTACGGTTTGGTGAAAAAAACACAAGAGTCTCAAAAAGAGGGGTGCAACACGAGGACTTCCTAAGAGGTCACCCATCCTAGTACTACTCTGCCCAAGCACGCTTCTAGCTGCGGAGTTCGATGGGATCCGGTGCATTAGTCTTTGGTATGATCGCACCCGTCATTTTTGCGATTAAATTACCTAAGGGCTACAGCGTTGCCTTTCTTTTTATCTCTAAATTCTTGAGATTTGGGAAATAATAAAACCATACGGGAAAATGCGTCCCAATATCTACGGTTTGGTGAAAAAAACACATGAGTCTCAAAAGAGGGGTGCAACACGAGGACTTCCCAAGAGGTCACCCATCCTAGTACTACTCTCTCGCCTAAGGGCGGCTTTACTGCGGAGTTCTGATGGGATCCGGTGCATTAGTGCTAGTATGATCACACCCGTCATGTTTTGCGTGATTAAATTACCTAAGGGCTACGCGTTGCTTTTCTTTTTATCTCTAAATTCTTGAGATTTGGGGAAATAATAAAACCATGCGGGAAACGCGTCCCAATATCTACGGTTTGGTGAAAAAACACAAAGTCTCAAAAAGGGGGTGCAACACGAGGACTTCCCAAGAGGTCACCCATCCTAGTACTACTCTGCCCAAGCATGCGCTTTATTGCGGAGTTGATTGGATCCGGTGCATTAGTGCTGGTATGATCGCACCCGTCATTTTGTAGCGATTAAATTACCTAAAGGGCTACGCGTTGCCTTTCTTTTTATCTCTAAATTCTTGAGATTTGGTGAAATAATAAAACCATGCGGGAAACGCGTCCCAATATCTACGTTTTGGTGAAAAAAAACACAAGAGTCTCAAAAAAGGGTGCAACACGAGGACTTCCCAAAGGTCACCCATCCTAGTACTACTCTGCTTAAGCGTGCTTTCTTGCGGAGTTTTGATGGGATTGGTGCATTAGTCTTTGGTATGATCGCACCCGTCATTTTCTTGCGATTAAATTACCTAAGGGCTTAGCGTTGCCTTTCTTTTTTATCTCTAAATTCTTGAGATTTTGGGAAATAATAAAACCATGGGAAAAAAGCGTCCCAATATCTACGGTTTGGTGAAAAAAACACAAGAGTCTCAAAAAGGGGGTGCAGGAGGACTTCCCAAGAGGTCACCCATCCTAGTACTACTCTCGCCCAAGCATGCTTAAGATGCGGAGTTACGATGGGATCCGGTGCATTAGTCTTTGGTATGATCGCACCCGTCATTTTTTTTGCGATTAAATTACCTAAGGGCTATGCGTTGCCTTTCTTTTTATCTCTAAATTCTTGAGATTTGAAGAAATAATAAAACCATGCGGGAAAGCAGCGTCCCAATATCTCTGGTTTGGTGAAAAAAACACAAGAGTCTCAAAAAGGGGTGCAACACGAGGACTTCCCAAGAGGTCACCCATCCTAGTACTCTCTCGCCCAAGCACGCTTTACTTGAGTTTTGATGGGATCGGTGCATTAGTCTTTGGTATGATCGCATCCGTCATGTTTTGCGATTAAATTACCTAAGGGCTAGGCGTTGCCTTTCTTTTTATCTCTAAATTCTTGAGATTTGGAGAAATAATAAAACCATGCGGGAAAGCAGCGTCCCTATATCTACGGTTTGGTGAAAAAAAACAAGAGTCTCAAAAAGAGGGTGCAACACGAGGACTTCCAAGAGGTCACCCATCCTAGTACTCTCTCTTGCCCAAGCACGCTTTCTTGCTGCGGTGTTTTGATGGGATCCGGTGCATTAGTCTTTGGTATGATCGCACCCGTCATGTTCTGCGCGATTAAATTACCTAAGGGCTACAGCGTTGCCTTTCTTTTTATCTCTAAATTCTTGAGATTTGGAGAAATAATAAAACCATGCGGGAAGCGCGTCCCAATATCTACGGTTTGGTGAAAAAACACATGAGTCTCAAAAGAGGGTGCAACACGAGGACTTCCCAAGAGTCACTCCCATCCTAGTACTACTCTCGCCCAAACGCGCTTTCATTTGTGGAGTTGATGGGATCGGTGCATTAGTCTTTGGTATGATCGCCCCCGTCATTTTTTGCGATTAAATTACCTAAGGGCTACGTGTTGCCTTTCTTTTTATCTCTAAATTCTTGAGATTTGGGAAATAATAAAACCAGCGGGAAAATGCGTCCCTATATCTACGGTTTGGTGAAAAAAAAAAAAGAGTCTCAAAAAGGGGTGCAACACGAGGACTTCCCAAAGGTCACCCATCCTTGTACAATTCTCACCCAAAGCACGCTTTATTCTGCGGAGTTGATGGGATCCGGTGCATTAGTGCTAGTATGATCAATAACCGTCATGTTTGCTTGCGATTAAATTACCTAAGGGCTACGCGTTGCCTTTCTTTTTATCTCTAAATTCTTTGATTTGGGAAATAATAAAACCATGCGGGAAAGCAGCGTCCCAATATCTACGGTTTGGTGAAAAAAACACAGAGTCTCAAAATGAGGGTGCAACGAGGACTTCCCAAGAGGTCACCCATCCTAGTACTACTCTCGCCCAAGCACGCTTTACTGCGGAGTTCTAATGGGATCCGGTGCATTAGTGCTGGTATGATCGCACCCGTCATGTTTTGCGCGATTAAATTACCTAAAGGCTACGCGTTGCCTTTCTTTTTATCTCTAAATTCTTGAGATTTGGAAAAATAATAAAACCATGCGGGAAAGCAGCGTCCCTATATCTACGGTTTGGTGAAAAAAAACACAAGAGTCTCAAAAGAGGGTGCAACACGAGGACTTCCCAAGAGGTCACCCATCCTAGTACTACTCTCGCCCAAACACGCTTTCTTTGCGGAGTTACGATGGGATCGGTGCATTAGTCTTTGGTATGATCGCACCTATCATGTTCTGCTTGCGATTAAATTACCTAAGGGCTACGTGTTGCCTTTCTTTTTATCTCTAAATTCTTGAGATTTGGAGAAATAATAAAACCATACGGGAAGCAGCGTCCCAATATCTACGGTTTGGTGAAAAAAAACAGGAGTCTCAAAAAGGTGTGCAAACGAGGACTTCCAAGAGGTCACCCATCCTAGTACTACTCTCGCCCAAGCACGCTTTCTTTGCGGAGTTACTGATGGGATCCGGTGCATTAGTCTTTGGTATGATCACGTACATCATGTTCTGCGCGATTAAATTACCTAAGGGCTACAGCGTTGCCTTTCTTTTTATCTCTAAATTCTTGAGATTTGGAAAAATAATAAAACCATGCGGGAAAGCAGCGTCCCTATATCTACGGTTTGGTGAAAAAAACACAAGAGTCTCAAAAAGTGGGGTGCAACATGAGGACTTCCCTAGGGGTTCACCCATCCTAGTACTTCTCCCGCCCAAGCACGCTTTCATGCGGAGTTCCGATGGGATCCGGTGCATTAGTCTTTGGTATGATCGCACCTATCATGTTTTGCGCGATTAAATTACCTAAGGGCTACGTGTTGCCTTTCTTTTTATCTCTAAATTCTTGAGATTTGGAGAAATAATAAAACCATGCGGAAAGCAGCGTCCCAATATCTACGGTTTGGTGAAAAAAACACAGAGTCAAAAGGGGTGCTACGAGGACTTCCCAAGAGGTCACCCATCCTAGTACTACTCTCGCCCAAAGCACGCTTTCTACGGCGAAAGTTACTAATGGGATCGGTGCATTAAGTGCTTTGTATGATCACGTACATCATGTTTTGCGCGATTAAATTATCTAAAGACTCGCGTTGCCTTTCTTTTTATCTCTAAATTCTTGAGATTTGGGAAATAATAAAACCATGCGGAAAGCAGCGTCCCAATATCTACGGTTTGGTGAAAAAACACAAGAGTCTCAAAGAGGGTGCAACATGAGGACTTCCCAAGAGGTCACCCATCCTAGTACTACTCTGCGCCCAAGCACGCTTAAGCTGCGGGTTTGATGGGATCGGTGCATTAGTCTTTGGTATGATCGCACCCGTCATTTTTCTGCGCGATTAAATTACCTAAGGGCTACAGCGTTGCCTTTCTTTTTATCTCTAAATTCTTGAGATTTGAAGAAATAATAAAACCATGCGGAAGCAGCGTCCCAATATCTACGGTTTGGTGAAAAAAAACAAGAGTCTCAAAAGAGGGTGCAACACGAGGACTTCCCAAGAGGTCACCCATCCTAGTACTACTCTCGCCCATGCACGCTTTCTTTGCAAAGTTCTGATGGGATTTGGTGCATTAGTCTTTGTATGATCGCACCCGTCATTTTGCGCGATTAAATTACCTAAAGCGCTACGCGTTGCCTTTCTTTTTATCTCTAAATTCTTGAGATTTGGGAAATAATAAAACCATGCGGGAAAGCAGCGTCCCAATATCTACGGTTTGGTGAAAAAAAAACACAAGAGTCTCAAAAAAGGGGTGCAACACGAGGACTTCCCAAGAGGTCACCCATCCTAGTACTACTCTCTCGCCCAAAGCACGCTTTAGCTGCGGAGTTACGATGGGATCCGGTGCATTAGTCTTTGGTATGATCGCACCGTCATTTTTCTGCGATTAAATTACCTAAGGGCTACGTGTTGCCTTTCTTTTTATCTCTAAATTCTTGAGATTTGAAGAAATAATAAAACCATGCGGGAAAGCAGCGTCCCAATATCTACGGTTTGGTGAAAAAACACAAGAGTCTCAAAAAGGGTGCAACACGAGGACTTCCCAAGAGGTCACCCATCCTAGTACTACTCTCGCCCAAGCACACTTTACTGCGGAGTTTTGATGGGATCCGGTGCATTAGTGCTAGTATGATCGCACCCGTCATTTTCTGCGCGATTAAATTACCTAAGGGCTACGGGTTGCCTTTCTTTTTATCTCTAAATTCTTGAGATTTGGGGAAATAATAAAACCATGCGGGAAAAGCGTCCCAATATCTGGTTTGGTGAAAAAAACACAAGAGTCTCAAAAGAGTGGTGCAACACGAGGACTTCCCAAGAGGTCACCCATCCTAGTACTACTCTCGCCCAAGCACTCTTAATTGCGGAGTTACGATGGGATCCGGTGCATTAGTCTTTGGTATGATATCACCCGTCATGTTTTGCGATTAAATTACCAATCTAGTCTCTTACCTTTAAAAAAAGTAAAAACACAAATAAAGGATTATAGGAGTTTTAACTAATAACTAATCTAGAAAGCAATAAAGTAAAAGAAAAGATGAGATCAAATGAGAGAGAGAGAGATAGGCGAGGTTATCGTGAGTTGAGGTGTGATAGCGATTGGATCGTCTTGGTAAAAAGTGTGCGGGCAACTCTTTCGGTTGCCGTGGCAACTTACTGTGGGGTTGCCTTGGCAACTAATCGATGGTTGCTGGGCAACTAGTTGGGCAACTACTTGGGCGTCTGGGCAGCAACCTTCAAGGTTTGGTGAGCGTTCTTCAATGGTTTCTTCTTATCCTAAGTGAAACTCTAGCTACTTGTGCATGCCTTGATAATACATCCTGCGTGAATCAGGGTGAACAACAACCAATCTTGCGCTCCTCTTAGCCGTTGAAATCCTTAACTTATTCCTAAGCGGATTAATCTTCACCATCAATAGATTGAATAAAGATCATATTCATTCGTTTCTTGAATCTAACTCTCCCGATATTAGATAAATAGATGAAATCACGAGATCCTCTCCCAATTCACTCATAAACAAGAATAAGAACCAGAATGAATAAACCTTGAAATAGAAAAGTGCAAACTCTTATTACCTAAACAAAAACCAATAGTTTCTCACAACCACAAAACACAATAACCATAGCCAAGTAGATTTAGTTCATGGCTAGGTTCCAAAGAAACACAAGATAAACAATCCCTAGCATGAACCCAATCGAACAAGAAAGAAAAGGATGAAGGAGGAGGCTTTGTCGAAATCCTCCTTGCCCTAGATGCTTGTCGAAAATTCTCTCCTCTTGCCCTCCTTGGACTTGTCAAAATTCCCCTCTCTCTCTCTCTGGATTGTGAAATCTCCATCTTATTTATAGGGCTAGGCCAAAGTCCTTCTTTGAGGAGGAGTTTAAGTTGGAATTAAATTATCTTTAAAGAATATAATTCTTTATTATAATTGTATTCCTACTAGAACTTCTCCTATCTTCTTGGAATTTAATTCTTCTTTAATCTCTGCATGGAAATCAAATTCCTTTGGGTTTGGGCTTTGCTCCACGTCATCTTGGGCTTGTTTAGTCATCAATTTCGACTACCATATCACCTTTGCTCTTGTCGACAATTGCCATGGCAGCTGGCTCTCCGTCTCGTCTCTTCATGCATTGCCACTGGCAACTAGCTCGGCATCTCCTTCATGCATTGCCACGGCAACTAGCTCTAGCATTGCTTTGGCAAGTGATCCTGCATATACACACAAAACACACCAAAGCAGCATCTTTTCCACAAAAACTACCAAGTTATGTAATCAAGCTCAGCGATGGAAGGAAACATGGATTAATGCATGAATGGCTAATTATGCAACTAATATGAGCCTAAGTCTAACAATAATATGAGTAAAAGGGTAAGAAAAATAGTACTTTTGAACACTTATCACCCCCAAACTCGAACTATTGCTTGTCCTCAAGCAATGCAAACTCATAATTACACCAAGACTTCAATTTTCACAAACTTAGCTTTGAACTTGATTTCAATTCTACGAGGCAGGGCACAAAGTATGATTGGCTTTTTATTTTTTGGAAAACTTAGGAGTTACTCGGAATCAAACTATAATGCTTGTGAGTGTGTGCGGAGTTGTGTGCAAGTTGATTTTTGATTCTATGCAAACAATAGGTTTTCAAATTACTTCATTGGGTTCTTTTTAACATGTTTTAACTAGAGCAGTTTTGGGCACCTCTAGTGTTTTGTTTTTAGTTTTATTAAGTTAATTTATTTGACTAGAGCGGTTTGGGCACCTCTAGCTATAAATTTTTTTTAACACATACTAGAGCCAATTTGGGCACCTCTAGTGATCAATTTTTTTAGCACATGCTAGAGCCAATTTGGGCACCTCTAGCATTCATCAATTTTATTCTAATCCCCCAATTTGTTAATTATCAACCTAAGTTCACTAGAATTCCTTAAATCAATCAAACCACAGCAGTGTTTCATCAAATTTAGCATCATAGTAAAATTCTAAGTTTTCCATGGTTATCCTAGAATAAAAATTCTATCAATTAAGTGCATTGGCAAAGTCATCATCGGATATTCATCAAATCTAAGCAATTCTTGTTCCAATTAAAAAGGCATGGCAAGCAATTTATGTATCCTAAATGTAATACTTAAGATGAATGTAACTAAACATGGTAACTACTAATAACAATCCCCCAAACTCAGGTGAGGCATTGTCCTCAATGCATGCAAAAAAAAAAAAAAAAAAATAAAAATAAAAATGCATACGAGGACTTACTCAGAGAGTTCATCATCGTAGATGATTAGTTTCCTTTTAGTCGGTGTCTTGATTCTCTTGCTTGAGCGCGATGGTTGTTTTCTTGTTGCGGTGGTGGAATCGATCCTCGTGCGGGGTTGTCCTCATCGTCCTCTTCATCAATGTCATTGGCTTTTCGCTTGGAGGATTCAATTGGTGCGGTCTTTATTGGTTCAATGGAGGACTCGTCGAATCTGAAAAATCAAAAAATGATTCCGTAGGAGTTGATTGGGCATAGGTGCTTTACCTTTGGCTTTTTGCGGTGGTTTTCGGGATGTCTTTAGCTTTGGTTGCCGTGGCATCTTGGGGTTGGTTGCCGTGGCATCATCTTGTGCGTGCGCGATGTAGGTTGCCGTGGCATCATATTGTGGTTGCCGTGGCGGCTGCTTCATTGGTTGCGGGGCAAGGATCTCGGCGGGAAAGATTGGGAGCGACACGCGATTGTCGGGTACTTTTCTAGGATGACTTGGGTGATGGCATTGTTGTGCTCCTTCATGTACCGCATGAACATTAGTTGCCGATCTTCAATTTGCCTTAGGTGGCTTGCCAATGGGTGCAAAAGTGCTTCAAAGTGTCCCGGGGTTAATGGCGAGTTGCCTGGCGTTAGGTGCTTGGGCATTAGGGATTGCCGTGGCGGCGGGAGTTGCCGTGGCAATTGGAGGCCTTGAAGAATCTCGGTGCCTCTCCCATTAGCTTTCGGATTAGTGCTTGATTCCAACCGGACTTAGGTAGGGCCTTTTCATCGGTGGACTCACTTGGGACATGCATCTCCTTGCAAAGATTAGAAATTAAGCAAGGGAAGAAAAAAGAACCCTTATCTTTTGAGCTGCATACAAAAATCTCATCACAAATAATTTTTCCAATGTTAATGATGCGATTATGCAAAATAGAATGTATGAGCAAAAGGCGTGGTATATCAGCGGTAGTATTGTGTGTGGTGGGCATTAAAAAGTTTTAACAAACTTATTCCATAGTTTTGCCTCGGGTTTAAGCGAAGGCGATTTACCGTGCCCTTGTATTTACCGTCGTTTCAATGAGTTCCGGTTGAGTGAGTTCTTGAAGCACCTTGTCGAGTTGCTTGGGATTGATTTGATCAACGAAGGCTTGATGCTCGTCCTTCTCAATGTAAAGTCCGTAAAAGGTGTTGGCGTTTTTG
Organism: Hibiscus mutabilis; assembly: GCA_019671005.1. NCBI lineage: Eukaryota > Viridiplantae > Streptophyta > Magnoliopsida > Malvales > Malvaceae > Hibiscus > Hibiscus mutabilis. The sequence continues at coordinate 45,766,448 of CM033756.1, forward strand.
GGACTTATAAGTATGGCCTTGTCACGAACAAAAACATAAGGATTATCGGGTTAGGTGAGTGAGCATAAATTCTCTTACCCATGAGATGTTACCGGTTCGGTTGATGGCAAAAGATTTGCCACTTTTGATGTGCAATCCTCTTGAAGATGAATGGTTCAAGGCGAAATCTTGATGAGAGTTGGAGTATTCAAAGCCTTGTTCTTCATGAATCTTCCGGCTTTCAAACTTGGATTGAAATCTTTCTTGAACCACGGTGTAGCAAACTTCTTGTATCTTGGTTCTTTGGAGGAACTTGGATGAACTAAAAGTTTAATCTTGGATGCCATGGATGATCTTGGTTGTGAGTTTTGTAAAAACAAAAAAAAAAAAAGAAAAGAAACTAAAAGTTGCAAGATAGAAAGTAGGAATAGGTTAAGGGTGATGGGTTTTATAGAAAGATAGGTGGGTGGGATGGGGGGGAAAGCGAAAAAGGGTTTAGGGTTTGGTAGAAGTTTCGACAAGGGGTTTTGGTTAGGATGAATTGGAGGCTTTATATAAGCCTTAGATTCAACCCATTAGTTTCCTTGTTGAAGATGTTTTCCTACTTGGTTTAAAATTCCTTCTTTATCTTGAACTTCTTTTCCTACAATTCAAAGACAAATCAAATAAGGATTAAAATTAAAGATAAACTAATAAAGAAAATAAATAAAGATGTGTAAAGGATTCTTAAACTTAAATAAAAAAAAATCTATCCTAAAAAAAACTAATAATAAAAAAAAAAAAAAAAAAAAAAAAAAAAAAAAAAAAAAAAAAATAATAATTAAAAAAAAATAAAAAATAAAAAAAAAAATAAAAATAAAAATATCAAAGGGAGAGCATGCTCATGCATCTCTCTAAGTTGACCACTTCCTTGTTACGTTCCACATGGGCACCATTGTAGTGCTTCAATCTTTGTCCATTAACTTTGAATTCATGGTTGTCAGAGATGGACTTGATTATCACGGCACCATGGGAGAATGGTTTGATGACTTTGAATGGTCCCGACCATCTTGATTTCAGCTTTCGGGGAAAAGTTTTGGCGAGAATTGAATAGGAGAACTAGTTGCCCTGGCGTGAATTGCCGTGGCAATAGTTTCTTGTCATGCCATCGCTTTGTTTTCTCCTTGTAGATTCGTGCATTGCATTGTTATGGCGAGTGCGAATTCTTCTATCTCATTGAGATCCATCAAAGCTTTTTTGTCGGCACTTTCCCAATCCATATTCACGGTCTTGATTGCCCGGTATGCCTTGTGTTCGATTTCCACGGTAGATGGCATGTTTTGCCATAGACAAGTCGGAAGGGGACATACCTAAGGGTGTTTTGAATGCGGTGCGATATGCCCAAAGTCGTCATCTAGTCTTAATGACCAATCCTTCCTTGAGGATTTACAACTTTCTCGAGTATTCCCTTCAACTCCCGGTTGGAAAATTTTCTGCTTGCCCGTTGGTTTGTGGGTGATATGCCGTGGCGATCTTGTGTGATATGCGAAGCGTTGCAACATCTTGGCAATTAGTACATTGTCAAAATGCTTGCCTTAAATCGCGATAATTGCTCTCGGCATCCCAAACCGTGTAAATATGTTTTTTGCAAGAATCGTTTGCGGTCTTGGAATCGTTGTTGGGAAGCTGCATTTGCCTCAACCCATTTAGACACGTAGTCGGCGGCAAGTAGAATGTAGAGGTTTTGCGAATGAAGATGGGAAAGGTCCCATAAAATCGATCCCCATACATCGAACAATTCCACCTCGATGATGTTGCGGGTGGCATCTCATGTCGTCTAGAGATATTGCCGTCCTCTCGGCAGCGATCACATTGCTTGTAAAAGTCTTGGGCATCTTTGTACAATGTTGGCCAATACAAACCCGGATTGCAAAACTTTGGCGTGATGCGAGTTCCTCAAAATGTCCTCCATAGGGTGAAGAATGGCATTGCGGAGTACATTACATTGCTCTTCTTGAGGACACATCGGCGTATAACCTGATCTGCACATTGTTTAAACAAAAGAGGCTCGTCCCAAAAGTAATGCTTAGCATCATGGCGGAACCGCTTCTTCCCTTGGTGAGTAATGCCATAAGGAAAAATACCACAAACAAGGAAATTAACTAAATCCGCGTACCTAGGTATTGCGAGGCATGTCTTTGCCGTGGTATTTGCTCCCAAAATTGCCCGGCGTGCGCGTCAAAAGGCTGCTGCGGCGTCGAGGTTGCCGGCGTGTGCATCCATGGTTCCATGGTTCATAGGCGGCGTCAAGGGTTGCCGAGGCATGTGCATCCATGGTTGCGAGGCAACTAAAAGTTGTTCATCCGGGAATGCATCGCATATCTCTAGATCGCGTCCTCCTCCCTATTGCGTTCCAAAGCGTGATAAGTGATCGGCCACTTGATTTTTTGTTCCTTTCTGTCCTTAATTTCAATATCAAATTCTTGTAAAAGTAATATCCAGCGAATCAAGCGAGGTTTAGCATCCTTTTTAGCAAATAAGTATTTGATTGCGAATGGTCGTATGAACAATTACCTTTGTACCAATTAAATAGGATCGGAACTTGTCAAATCACGAAAACTACAGCTAGTAACTCTTTCTCCGTTGTTGTGTAATTCACTTGAGCACTATTAAGAGTTTTACTAGCGTAGTATATCACATGGAAGGTCTTACTGTGTGCGTTGGCCTAGGATTTGCTCCTACCTGCGAAATCACTTGCATCACACATGAGCTCAAAGGTAGCGTCAATCTGGTGGAGCGACAATGGGTGCGAGGCAAGCTTTTTCTTTAGGGTTTGAATGCTTGGGTGCAAGAATCATCAAAATCGAAGACTTTATCTGTTCAAGCAGATTACACAAGGGTTTAGTGATTTTTTAGAAAAATTATGAATGAACCTCTGTAAAAACACTGCATGTCAGAAAACTTGAATTCCTTTAACCGAACTTGGTGGGGTAATCTCTCGATCACGTCCACCTTGGCTTTGTCTACTTCAATTCCCTTGGATGAAATCTTGTGGCGAGCACTATTCCTTCATCTACCATAAAATGGCATTTCTCCCAATTGAGGACTAAATCCGTTTCTTCACATCTTGCCAACACCCTCTCTAAATTGCCGAGACAGTTGTCGAAGTCATTACCAAAAACAGAAAAATCATCCATGAAGATCTCAAGGAAGTCTTGACCATGTCGACGAAAAAAGTGCCATCATGCATCTTTGGAAGGTTTGTCGGGCGTTACACAATCGAGCGGCATCGCCGGAAGGCATAAGTACCGTATGGGCATGTGAAGGTTGTCTTTTTCTTGATCTTCGGTGCTATGGCAATTTGATTGTAACTGAATAACCATCAAGAAAACAATAAAGGGTTTTGCAAGCGGTCAAGCATTTGATCAATAAAGGGTAATGGGAAGTGATCTTTTCTAGTGGCTTTGTTTAGCTTTCGATAATCCATACAAACCCTCAACCGGTCACGATCTGGTTGGGGATAAGTTCATTATTTTCATTACTTACCACCGTTATACCTCCCTTTTTTGGTACACATTGTACGGACTTACCCATACTACTATCGGAGATAGGGTATATAATGCGGCGTCAAGCCATTTGATGATTTCTTTCATTACAACCCCTTTCATGGCATGATTCAGTCTCTCTCTGGGCCTCAATTGAAGGTTTGTGATCATCTTCCAACAAAATCTTGTGCATGCACTTTGCCGGGCTAATTCCCTTCAAGTCGGCAATTGTCCACCCTATTGCCTTTTTGTGTAGCTTCAACATCTTGATCAGCTTCTTTTTTCTGCTCAGGCTGTAACTTAGAAGAAATAATTACAGGCAATGTATTATCGGTTCCTAAGTATGCATATTTTAGTTGCTCTCGGCAATTTGTTTCAACTCAAGAATCGGTGGTTGTTCAATAGAGGGTTTTTGAGTTTACCTTCCTTACGAGTAATCCGGTGGTTCAAAGTATGTACCTGGTCGATTGACTAGCCAATTTGCCTCTTCTTGTTGTTCCTCATCGACCGGTTCTTCATACTCCTCGGGTTCCTCTTGATCGGCAATGTAGTTGCCGAGGCAACTAAATTCCTCATCAAAGTTAAACTCTGCCGTGGCATGAAGTAGTTGGCATTCTTACGGATCATCGGCATGCCTTAGTGTTTGGAACACATTTAGTTTAACTTGCTGGTCATTCACCCTCATTGTGAGTTCTCCCTTTTCAACATCGATCAAGGTTCTCCTGTTGCTAGGAATGGTCTCCCGAGAATGATGGGTGCATGCTCATACCTTCACAATCCAAAACAATAAAGTCAGGGGGAAAAATAAATTTATCAACTTTTACCAGTATGTCCTCGATTTTTCCCTCTGGATGCACATAGGATCATCGGCTATTTGTAGCATAAGCTGTTGTAGGTCTTGCCTTCCCGATTCTAGTTTTTGGAAAACCGATTTAGGCATCAAGTTTATGCTAGCCCCAAGGTCGCATAATGCTTTCCCGACATAGTGATTTCCAATGGAGCAGGGTATTGTGAAACTTCGGGATCCTTCAACTTGGGTGGCATACGATTGTGCAACATTGCCATGCATCCCTCATTGCGGCAAGCTGTTTCAAACTCTCTAGCCTTGTTCTCTTGGACACAATGTCTTTAAGAAACTTGGCATAGTTTGGCATTTGTTCAATTGCTTCCACCAATGGCAAGTTGATGTGGACTTGCTTTAGGATATCAAGAAACTTCTTGAATTGGTATTCTTGCTTTTGTCGCTTCAACCTTTGTGGGAATGGTGGTGGAAGTCGGATATCTTGATCCTTTCATTGGTTTGAAACCTGATTGGCGGCATTGCGGGACATCTGGAGTTGCCGAGGCATTATCAGCTGGGGTTGCGAGGCATGCTTATCATAAGTTGCGAGGCATCTTTATCGTTCGATTTGCGAGGCATGCTTATTGCGGTTGCGCGGCAATTCACAGTTGACATCGAGGCTTTGCCGCTAGGTTCATCTTGATCTTTTTGTGGAGTTTTGTTTGATGGCGGGTTTGAACCTCTCTAAGTTGTTGGCCACTTCTAGTGGTGATTGCCTTACATTGCTCATGGCAGTTCCTCTTGCGACTTGATATCGCTAGGTAAACCTCCTTGCGGTCTAGTATTGATTTTGAGCAAATTGTCCGACTTGATTTTCCAATGATTTGATTGCCGCCTCTTGGTTTTGCAATCTCATCTCGGTCTGTTAATAAAAGCATCAGTTCTTTTTTTGAAATTACTATTCTCAGCCATATAAGATTCAGTTTTCATCATAAAAGCATTTAGAGAAATTTTCAAAGAACTAGATGTTGTCGGTTGTTCTTTGCGGCATCACATTGCCGTGGCATATTTCTTTGGAATCCGATGCTTGTGCATTCTGATTGTTACTGGTTTAGAGCATTGTTGGGATTACTCCATGAAAAAATTTGGGTGCTTCTTCCAATTTGGATTGTATGTATTGGACATCACATTGTTGTTTCGATTGTAATTCCCCACATAGAAAGCTGGATTTCGGATTCTGCATACATTGGAAGAATTATGGTTATCACCACATAACTCACAAAAGAATCCATTACCTTGACTTCATGTGTGTTGTTTGGTTTTGCATGTTCTGGACCATCTTGGTTAAAGTGGCCAATTGTGCGAAAGTGAATCGATGATCTAGTTCATGTATTGTGGCTTGGCGTCTAACTCCTCCTCTTCTAGTAGATGGGAATTGATAATCATTCTTGGCCAGCCTGTTTAAAATTTGCATTGCTTCCTCTCGGTGACTTATCTAGGAGTATGCCGTTTGCGAGGCATCTAGCATCATCCTTGTTGGTGTATTCACGGCGTTGTAAAACATTGTTACTTGAGTCCACACGGGAATCCGTGTAGGGGCATTTGTGTAGAAGTTCTCTATATCGCTCCCAAGCCTCGTACATGGATTCATCATCACACTGCGAAAAAAAGTAATGTCGTTCTGAAGCTTATCAGTCAAATTTGTAGGATTAAATCTAGCAAGGAAATCACGACAAAGATCGGTCAAGATGCTATGGATCCGGTAGGAATGCTATTCAACCATGCTTTTCGCCCTATCCCTCGGTGAATAGGGAATAATCTTAATCGTAAGACATCGGGGGTGACTCGTGTATCTTGAGCGAGTTGCAAATCTCGAGGAAAGATTTCAGATGTTGTCGTGCATCTTGATTCTTTGAGCCGCCAAATTGACCTATTGTGTTGATCATATTAAACATTACGGTTTCAACTCAAAGTGGTCGGCTTCAATTTCAGGTGCGACAACTCTGGGTTAAGTCCATCAAGATCTTCTTCAAGATAGTCTCGAATAGTTACATTTCGTGCAAGAATCACTCCTCCTCTGCTCGAACATCTTGATTCATATTGCCGTCTTGATTTGCCATTGCTTCTCTTATCCTTCGTCTAAGTCTTTTTAAGGTTCGTTCGATTTACGGATCAAAGGGATATTACGGTGAAGTCGGTCTCATACTGGTCATATACCAATGCAAAACCAAAGTTTGTTAGCCCTTTGAATTTTAAACAAAAAAAAAATAAAAGAAAGTGCAAGAAAATAAAAACAAAGTCGCTATTGCCAATCCCCGACAGCGGCGCCAAAAAAACTTGTTGCGCGTAATAAGTGCTACGCAAATGTGCAAGTATACACGTGCAAGTTATAGTATAAAGATATCGTCTCCACGAGGATTGGTGCCACTTCAAGAATCTAGTCTCTTACCTTTGTAAAAGTAAAAACACAAGTAAAGGATTATAGGAGTTTAACTAATAACTAATCTAGAAAGCAATAAAGTAAATGAAAAGATGAGATCAAATGAGAGAGATAGGCAGGTTATCGTGAGTTGAGGTGTGATAGCCGATTGGATCGTCTTGGTAAAAGAGTGCGGGCAACTCGGTTTTGCCGTGGCAACTTACTGTGGGGTTGCCTTGGCAACTAATCGATGGTTTGGGCGACTAGTTGGGCAACTACTTGGGCGTCTGGGCAGCAACCTTCAAGGTTGGCGGGGCGTTCTTCAATGGTTTCTTCTTATCCTAAGTCGAAACTCTAGCTACTTGTGCATGCCTTGATAATACATCCTGCGTGAATCAAGGGTGAACAACAACCAATCTTGCGCTCCTCTTAGCCGTTGAAATCCTTAACTTATTCCTAAGCGGATTAATCTTCACCATCAATAGATTGAATAAAGATCATATTCATTCGTTTCTTGAATCTAACTCTCCCGATATTAGATAAATAGATGAAATCACGAGATCCTCTCCCAATTCACTCATAAACAAGAATAAGAACCAAGAATGAATAAACCTTGAAATAGAAAAGTGCAAACTCTTATTACCTAAACAAAAACCAATAGTTTCTCACAACCACAAAACACAATAACCATAGCCAAATAGATTTAGTTCATGGCTAGGTTCCAAAGAAACACAAGATAAACAATCCCTAGCATGAACCCAATCGAACAAGAAAGAAAAGGATGAAGGAGGAGGCTTCGAAATCCTCCTTGCCCTAGATGCTTGTCGAAAATTCTCTCCTCTTGCCCTCCTTGGACTTGTCAAAATTCCCCCTCTTGCTCTCTCTATGGATCTTTGTGAAATCTCCTTCTTATTTATAGGGCTAGGCCAAAGTCCTTCTTTGAGGAGGAGTTTAAGTTGGAATTAAATTATCTTTAAATAATATAATTCTTTATTATAATTGTATTCCTACTAGAACTTCTCCTATCTTCTTGGAATTTAATTCTTCTTTAATCTCTGCATGGAAATCAAATTCCTTTGGGTTTGGGCTTTGCTCCACGTCATCTTGGGCTTGTCTAGTCATCAATTTTGACTACCATATCACATTTGCTCTTGTCGACAATTGCCATGGCAAGCTGGCTCAGCGTCTCCTTCATGTATTGCCACTGGCAGCGTCTATCCTTCATGCATTGCCCTGGCAACTAGCTTGGCATATCCTTCATGCATTGCTTTCCCCGAAAACTACCAAGTTATGCAAGCTCAGCGATGGAAGCATTGCTTTGGCATGGTGATCCTGCACATACTAAGTCACAATAAAAGTAAAACCAAAGAAAAAGCATCTTTTGAACCTTATCAGGGTGCAAAAACTTCCCAAGGTTATGTAATCAAGCTCAGCGATGGAAGGGAATGAGTCCCAAAATGAGGGTGCAACAGGAGGACTTCCCAGAGGTCACCCATCCTAGTACTACTCTCGCCCATGCGGCTTAGCTGCGCGAGTTACGATGGGATCGGTGCATTAGTCTTTGGTATGATCGCACCCGTCATGTTCTGTATAATTAACTTACCTAAGGGCTACACGTTGCCTTTCTTTTTATCTCTAAATTCTTGAGATTTGAAGAAATAATAAAACCATGCGGGAAACGCGTCCCTATATCTACGGTTTGGCGAAAAAAAACACATGAGTCTCAAAATGAGGGGTGCAACAGGATGACTTCCCAAGAGGTCACCCATCCTAGTACCACTCTCGCCCATGCGCGCTTGACTACGAAGTTCTGATGGGATCTGGTGCATTAGTGCTGGTATGATCCACTCGTCATGTTCTGCGCGATTAACTTACCTAAGGGCTACGCGTTGCCTTTCTTTTTATCTCTAAATTCTTAAGATTTGAAGAAATAATAAAACCATGCTGGAAACACGTCCCTATATCTACGGTTTGGTGAAAAAAAACACAGGAGTCTCAAAAAGAGGGGTGCAACACGAGGACTTCCCAAGTGGTCACCCATCCTAGTACTACTCTCGCCCAAGCACTCTTAACTGCGGGGTTCTGATGGGATCCGGTGCATTAGTGCTGGTATGATAGCACCCGTCATGTTCTGCGTGATTAACTTACCTAAGGGCTACGTGTTGCCTTTCTTTTTATCTCTAAATTCTTGAGATTTGGAGAAAAAATAAAACCATGCGGGAAACGGGTCCCTATATCTACGGTTTGGGGGGAAAAAACACATGAGTCTCAAAAAGAGGGGTGCAACATGAGGACTTCCCTAGAGGTCACCCATCTTAGTGCTACTCTCGCCTAAGCAAGCTTAACTACGAGGTTCTGATGGGATCCGGTGCATTAGTGCTGGTATGATCGCACCCGTCAGGTTTTGCGCGATTAACTTACCTAAGGGCTACGCATTGCCTTTCTTTTTATCTCTAAATTCTTAAGATTTGAAGAAATAATAAAACCATGCTGGAAACGCGTCCCTATATCTACGGTTTGGTGAAAAAAAACACAAGAGTCTCAAAAAGAGGGGTGCAACACAAGAACTTCCCAAGAGGTCACCCAACCTAGTACTACTCTCGCCCAAGCACTCTTAACTGCGGGGTTCTGATGGGATCCGGTGCATTAGTGTTGGTATGATAGCACCCACCATGTTCTGCGCGATTAACTTACCTAAGGTCTACGCGTTGCCTTTCTTTTTATCTCTAAATTCTTGAGATTTGGAGAAATAATAAAACCATGCGGGAAACGCGTCCCTATATCTACGGTTTGGTGTAAAAAAACACATGAGTTTCAAAAAGATGGGTGCAACACGAGGACTTCCCAAGAGGTCACCCATCCTAGTACTACTTTCGCCCAAGCACGCTTGACCCTCGGAGTTCTGATAAGATCCGTTGCATTAGTACTGGTATGATCGCACCCGTTATGTTCTGCGCGATTAACTTACCTAAGGGCTACGAGTTGCCTTTCTTTTTATCTCTAAATTCTTGAGATTTGAAGGAATAATAAAACCATGCGGGAAACACGTCCCTATATCTAAGATTTGGTGAAAAAAATACAAGAGTCTCAAAAAGCGGGGTGCAACTCGAGGACTTCCCAAGCGGTGAAGCATCCTAGTACTACTCTAGCCCAAGCATGCTTGACTGCGGAGTTCTGATGGGATCTGGTGCATTAGTGCTAGTATAATCGCACCCGACATGTTTTGCGCGTTAACTTACCTAAGGGCTACGCCTTGCCTTTCTTTTTATCTCTAAATTCTTGAGATTTGGAGAAATAATAAAACTATGCGGGAAACACGTCCCTATTTCTACAATTTGGTGAAAAAAACACATGAGTCTCAAGAAGAGGGTGCAACACGAGGACTTACCAAGAGGTCACCCATCCTAGTACTACTCTCGCCCAAGCACGCTAAACTGCTAAGTTCTGATTAGAACCGGTGCATTAGTGATGGTATGATCGCACCCGTCATGTTCTGCAAGATTAACTTACCTAAGGGTTACGCGTTGCCTTTCTTTTTATCTCTAAATTCTTGAGATTTGAAGAAATAATAAAACCATACGGAAAATGCATCCCTATATCTACGATTTTGTTAAAAAAACACAGGAGTCTCAAAAAGAGGGTTGCAACATGAGGACTTCCCAAGAGGTCAACCATCCTAGTACTACTCTCGCCCAAGCATGCTTGACTGCGGAGTTCTTATGGGATCCGGTGCATTAGTTCTGGTATGATCGCACCCATCATGTTCTGCGTGATTAACTTACCTAAGCGCTACGCGTTGCCTTTCGTTTTATCTCTAAATTCTTGAGATTTGAAGAAATAATAAAACCATGCGGGAAACGCGTCCCTATATCTACGGTTTGGTGAAAAAAAACACAGGAGACTCAAAAAGAGGGGTGCAACACGATGACTTCCCAAAAGGTCACCCATCCTAGTACTACTCTCGCCCAGGCACGCTTAACTATGAAGTTCTAATGGGATCCGATGTACATTAGTCTTTGGTATGATCCTTTTCGTCATGTTACAGGCGATTAACTTACCTAAGGGCTACCCGTTGCCTTTCTTTTTATCTCTAAATTCTTGAGATTTGGAGAAATAATAAAACCATGCGGGAAATGTGCCCCTATATCTACAATTTGGTGAAAAAACACATGAGTCACAAAAAGAGGGGTGTAACACGAGGACTTCCCAAGAGGACACCCATCCAAGTACTACTCTCTCCCAAGCACGCTTCACTGTGATGTTCTGATGGGATGCGGTGCATTAGTGCTGGTATGATCGCACCCGTCATGTAATACACGATTAACTTACCTAAGGGCTAAGCGTTGCCTTTCTTTTTATCTCTAAATTCTTGAGATTTGGAGAAATAATAAAACCATGCGGGAAATGCGTCCCTATATCTACGGTTTGATGAATAAAAACACATGAGTCTCAAAAAGAGGGGTGTAACACGAGGACTTCCCAAGAGGTCACCCATCTTAGTGCTACTCTCGCCCAAACAAGCTTAACTGCGGGGTTCTGATGGGATCCGGTGCATTAGTGCTGGTATGGTCGCACCCGTCATGTTCTGCGCAATTAACTTACCTAAGGGCTACGCGTTATCTTTCTTTTTCTCTCTAAAGTTTTGAGATTTGGAGAAATAATAAAACCATGCGGGAAACGCTTCCCTATATATATGGTTTGGTGAAGAAAAACACAGAAGTCCCAAAAAAAGGGAGCAACACAAGGACTTCCCAACAGGTCACCCATCCTAGTACTACTCTCGCCCAAACACATTTGACTGCGGAGTTCTGATGAGATCCGGTGCATTAATACTGGTATGGTCGCACCCCTCATGTTCTGCGCGATTAACTTACCTAAGGGCTACGCGTTGCCTTTCTTTTTATCTCTAAATTCTTGAGATTTGAAGAAATAATAAAACCATCCGGGAAACACGTCCCTATATCTACGGTTTGGTGAAAAAAATACAGAAGTCTCAAAAAGAGGGGTGCAACACGAGGACTTATATGTTGTGCATGTTAGAAAGTTATATATATAATTATTATTTTTCTAATTGGATTTGAACCAATGACCAACAATAAAAACGTAGGCTTCTACGAAAAATTGAATTTGTACCCCTGTGTTAATATACAATCACATATTATTTACCTTAAATGCAGTAGGAATAAAAAAAGGAAATAAAGCAACTTATATAATGCGTATGTGCAAAAGTTAAAAAATATGATTATTATGTTTCTAATTGGATTTGAACCAAGGGCCAACAATTAAAAAATATAAGCTTTTACCATCATTCCATGTTATACTTTTGTGTTTATTATACAATCTAATACTATTTACCTTAAAACAAACGTAATTAAACAATAGCCATTTCCATCCATGTACCAAATCTATATAAATAATGATAAATTGTTGCGCAAAAAAATCAAAATTTTAAGTTTGGTAAGTTAATAAAAAAGAGGTTAAAAATGTAAAAGTTTTGATAAACACTAAACAAATTAAATTTAAAAGCCCAAACGAGGTTGTTTTCAAAGAAAACGGTGGGAAGGCGACACATCCCTATATATACGGTTTTGTGAAAAAAAACACATGAGTCTCAAAAAGAGGGGTGCAACACGAAGACTTCCCAAGAGGTCTCCCATCCTAGTACTACTCTCGCCCAAGCACGCTTGACTGTGGAGTTCTGATGGGATTCAGTGCATTAGTGCTGGTATGATCGCACCCGTCATGTTCTGCGCGATTAACTTACCTAAGGGTTACGCGTTCCCTTTCTTTTTATCTCTAAATTCTTGAGATTTGAAGAAATAATAAAACCATGCGGGAAACACGTCCTTATATCTACGGTTTGGTGAAAAAAAACACAGGAGTCTCAAAAAGAGGGGTGCAACACGAGAACTTCCCAAGAGGTCACCCATCCTAGTACTACTCTTGCCCAAGCATGCTTGACTGCGGAGTTCTGATGGGATCCGGTGCATTAGTACTGGTATGATCGCACCCATCATGTTCTGCGCGATTAACTTACCTATGGGCTACGCGCTACCTTTCTTTTTATCTCTAAATTCTTGAGATTTGGAGAAATAATAAAACCATGCGAAAAAACGTCCCTATATCTACAGTTTGGTGAAAAAAACTACAGGAGTCTCAAAAAGAGGGGTGCAACACGAGGACTTCCAAAGAGGTCTCCCATCCTAGTGCTACTCTCGCCCAAGAACGCTTGACTGCGGAGTTCTGATGGGATCCGGTTCATTAGTGCTGGTATGATCGCACCCGTCATGTTCTGCGCGATTAACTTACCTAAGGGCTACGCGTTGCCTTTCTTTTTATCTCTAAATTCTTGAGATTTGAAGAAATAATAAAAACATCAGGGAAACACGTCCCTATATCTACGGTTTGGTTAAAAAAACACACGAGTCTCAAAAAGAGGGTTGCAACACAAGGACTTATATGATGTGCATGTTAGAAAGTTATAAATATAATTATTATTTTTCTAATTGGATTTGAACCAATGACCAATAATGAAAATGTAGGCTTCTACGATAAATTGAACTTTTACCCTTGTGTTAATATACAATCACATATTATTTACCTTAAATGCAGTATGAATAAAAAAGGAAATAAACCAACTTATATGATGCGTATGTTCAAAAGTTAAAAATATGATTATTACGTTTCTAATTGGATTTGAACCAAGGACCAACAATTAAAAAATATAAGCTTTTACCATCATTCCATGTTATACTTTTGTGTTTATTATACGATCTAATACTATTTACCTTAAAACAAATGTAATTAAACAATAGTCATTTCCATCCATGTACCAAATTTATATAAATAATGATACATTGTTGTGCAAAAAAATCAAATTTTTAAGTTTGGTAAGTTAAAAAAATAGGTTAAAAATGTAAAAATTTTGATAAACACAAAAAAGTTAAATTTAAAAGCCCAAACGAGGCTGTTTTCAACGAAAACAGTGGCAGGGCGACGCGTCCCTATATATACGGATTGGTGAAAAAAAACACACGAGTCTCAAAAAGGGGGGTGCAACTAGAAGACTTCCTAAGAGGTCACCCATCGTAGAACTACTCTCGCCCAAACACGCTTGACTGCGGAGTTCTGATGGAATCCGGTCCATTAGTGCTGCTATGATCGTACCCGTCATGTTCTGCGCGATTAACTTACCTAAAGGCTACGCATTGCCTTTATTTTTATCTCTAAATTCTTGAGAATTGAAGAAATAAGAAAACCGTATGGGAAACGAGTCCCTATATCTACGGTTTGGTGAAAAAAAACACAGAAGTCTCAAAAAGAGGGGTGCAACACGAGGACTTCCCAATAGGCCACCCATCCTAGTAGTACTCTCGCTCAAGCACGCTTGACTGCGGAATTCTGATGGTATCCGGTGCATTAGTGCTGGTATAATCGCACCAGTCATGTTTTGCGCGATTAACTTACCTAAGGGCTTTGTGTTGCCTTTCTTTTTATCTCTAAATTCTTGAGATTTGGAGAAATAATAAAACCATGCGGGAAATGTGTCCCTATATCTACGATTTGGTGAAAAAACACATGAGTCTCAAAAAGAGGGGTGCAACACGAGGACTTCCAAGAGGACACCCATCCAAGTACTACTCTCGCCCAACCACGCTTCACTGTGAAGTTCTGATGGGATGCGGTGCATTAATGCTGGTATTATCGCACCCGTCATGTTCTGCACGATTAACTTACCTAAGGGCTATGCGTTGCGTTTCTTTTTATCTCTAAATTCTTGAGATTTGGAGAAATAATAAAACCATGCGGGAAACACATCCCTATATCTACGGTTTGATGAAAAAAAACACATGAGTCTCAAAAAGAGGGGTGCAACACGAGGACTTCCAAGAGGTCACCCATCCTAGTGCTACTCTGGCCCAAGCAAGCTTAACTTTGGGGTTCTGATAGGATCCGGTGCATTAGTGCTGGTATGGTCGCACCCGTCATGTTCTGCGCGATTAACTTACCTAAGGGCTACGCGTTGTCTTTCTTTTTCTCTCTAAATTTTTGAGATTTTTAGAAATAATAAAACCATGCGGGAAACGCTTCCCTATATCTATGGTTTGGTGAAGAAAAACACAGGAGTCTCAAAAAAGGGGAGCAACACAAGGACTTCCCAAGAGGTCACCCATTCTAGTACTACTCTCGCCCAAGCACGTTTGACTACGGAGTTCTGATGAGATCCAGTGCATTAATACTTGTATGGTCGCACCCGTCATGTTCTGCGCGATTAACTTACCTAAGGGCTACGTGTTGCCTTTCTTTTTATCTCTAAATTCTTGAGATTTGAAGAAATAATAAAACCATGCGGGAAACACGTCCCTATATCTACGGTTTGGTGAAAAAAATACAGAAGTCTCAAAAAGAGGGGTGCAACATGAGGACTTATATGTTGTGCATGTTAGAAAGTTATAAATATAATTATTATTTTTCTAATTGGATTTGAACCAATGACCAACAATAAAAACGTAGGCTTCTACGAAAAATTGAATTTGTACCCCTGTGTTAATATACAATCACATATTATTTACCTTAAATGCAGTAGGAATAAAAAAAGGAAATAAAGCAACTTATATAATGCGTATGTTCAAAAGTTAAAAAATATGATTATTATGTTTCTAATTGGATTTGAACCAAGGACCAACAATTAAAAAATATAAGCTTTTACCATCATTCCATGTTATACTTTTGTGTTTATTATACAATCTAATACTATTTACCTTAAAACAAACGTAATTAAACAATAGCCATTTCCATCCATGTGCCAAATTTATATAAATAATGATAAATTGTTGTGCAAAAAAATCAAAATTTTAAGTTTGGTAAGTTAATAAAAAAGAGGTTAAAAATGTAAAAGTTTTGATAAACACTAAACAAATTAAATTTAAAAGCCCAAACGAGGTTGTTTTCAAACAAAACGGTGGCAAGGCGACACATCCCTATATATACGGTTTTGTGAAGAAAAAAAAAACACATGAGTCTCAAAAAGAGGGGTGCAACATGAAGACTTCCCATACTACTCTCGCCCAAGCACGCTTGACTGCGGAGTTCTGATGGGATTCGGTGCATTAGTGCTGGTATGATCGCACCCGTCATGTTCTGCGCGATTAACTTACCTAAGGGTTACGCGTTGCCTTTCTTTTTATCTCTAAATTCTTGAGATTTGAAGAAATAATAAAACCATGCGGGAAACGCGTCCTTATATCTACGGTTTGGTGAAAAAAAACATAGGAGTCTCAAAAAGAGGGGTGCAACACGAGAACTTCCCAAGAGGTCACCCATCCTAGTACTACTCTTGCCCAAGCGTGCTTGACTGCGGAGTTCTGATGGGATCCGGTGCATTAGTACTGGTATGATCGCACCCATCATGTTCTGCGTGATTAACTTACCTAAGGGCTACGCGTTACCTTTCTTTTTATCTCTAAATTCTTGAGATTTGGAGAAATAATAAAACCATCTTTGAAAAACGTCCCTATATCTGGTTTGGTGAAAAAAACTACAGGAGTCTCAAAAGAGGGTGCATCATGAGGACTTCCAAAGATGTCACCCATCCTAGTACTACTCTCTCACCCAGAAGCGCTTTTGCGGAGTTACGATGGGATCCGGTTCATTAGTCTTTGGTATGATCGCACCCGTCATGTTCTCTTGCGATTAACTTACCTAAAGGCTCAGCGTTGCCTTTCTTTTTATCTCTAAATTCTTGAGATTTGAAGAAATAATAAAACCATGCGGGAAACACGTCCCTATATCTACGGTTTGGTTAAAAAACCCACGAGTCTCAAAAGAGGTTGCAACACGAGGACTTATATGATGTGCATGTTAGAAAGTTATAAATATAATTATTATTTTTCTAATTGGATTTGAACCAATGACCAACAATGAAAATGTAGGCTTTCTACGATAAATTGAACTTTTACCCTTGTGTTAATATACAATCACATATTATTTACCTTAAATGATAGGAGAAGTTCTAATAGGAATAAAATTATAATAAAAATTATATTCTTTAAAGATAATTTAATTCCAACTCAAACTCCTCCTCAAAGAAGGACTTTGGCCTAGCCCTATAAATAGCAAAGAGATTTCGACAATTCAAGAGGAGAGCAAGCAAGAGGAAATTTGAGTCCAAGTAGGGCAAGAGGGAGAATTTTCGACAAGCATCAAGGGCAAGGAGGATTTCGACAAGCCTCTTCCTTCATCTTTGTTCGATTGGGTTCATGCTAGGGATTAATTATCTTGTGTTTCTTTGGAACCTAGCCATGAACTAAATTTACTTGGCTATGGTTATTGTGTTTTGTGGTTGTGAGAAACTATTGTTTTTGTTTAGGTAATAAGAGTTTGCACTTTTCTATTTCAAGGTTTATTCATTCTTGGTTCCTATTATTATTTTGCGAGTGAATTGGGAGAGGATCTCGTGATTTCATCCATTTATCTAATATCGGAGAGTTAGATTCAAAAGCGAATGAATATGATCTTTATGCAATCAATGATGGTGAAGATTAATCCGGCAGGAATAAGTTAAGGATTTCAGCGGCTAAGAAGGGCGCAAGATTGGTTGTTGTTCACCCTTGATTCACGCGAGGATGTATTATCAAGGCATGCACAAGTAGCTAGAGTTTCGACTTAGGGATAAGAAGAAACCATTGAAGAAGCGCTCGCCCGAACCTTGAAGTTGCTGCCCGATCGCCCAAGTAGTTGCCCAACTAGTCGCCCAAGCAACCATCAATTAGTTGCCAAGGCAACCCCCGTTGTGCAAGTCGCCACGGCAAGCTGAGTTGCCCATGCACTCTTTACCAAGACAATCAATCGGCTATCACACCTCAACTCACGATAACCTAGCCTATCTCTCTCAATTGAATTCATCTTTTATTTTATTTTATTGCTTTCTAGATTAGTAATTAGTTAAACTTCGATAATCCTTTACTTTGTGTTTTACTTTTTACGATTGCAGAGACTAGATTCTTGAAGTGGCACCAATCCTGTGGAGGCGATATCTTTTATACTATAACTTGCGGCGTGTATACTTGCACAATTGCGTAGCACTTATTACAGCGCAACAAGTTTTTGGCGCCGTTGCGGGGATTGGCAATAAGCGACTTTGTTTTTATTTTCTTGCACTTTCTTTTTTTTTTCTTGTTTAAAATTCAAAGGGCTAACAAACTTTGGTTTTGCATTGGTATATGACGGCGAGACCGACTTCACGAGAATATCCCTTTGATCCAATCGAGCGAACCTTACAAAGACTTAGGCGAAGGATAAGAGAAGCAATGGCAAATCAAGGCGGCAATATTAATCAAGATGTTCGGCGGGAGGAGGTGATTCTTTGAAAGCAGAACTATTCGAGACTATCTTGAAGAAGATCTTGATGGACTTAACCCGGGAGTTATCGCACCCGAAAGTGAAGCCGACCACTTTGAGTTGAAGCCGGTAATGTTTAATATGATCAACACAATAGGTCAATTTGGCGGCTCGGCAGCTGAAGATGCGACAACATCGAAATCTTTCCTCGAGATTTGCCTTTCGTTCAAGATACGCGGAGTCACCCCGATGTCTTACGATTAAGATTATTCCCCTATTCTTTGAGGATAGGCGAAAGCATGGCTAAATAGCATTCTGCCGGATCCATAGCATCTTGGACTGATCTTTGTCGTGATTTCCTTGCTAGATTTAATCCTACAAATTTAAGCGATAAGCCGTAGCGACATTACTTCTTTTGGTGGGCGGATGATGAATCCATGTACGAGGCTTGGGGGCGATATAGAGAACTTCTACACAAATGCCCTCTACGCAGTTCGGTGTGGACTCAAGTGACAATGTTTTACAATGCCGTGAATACACCAACAAGGATGATGCTAGAGGCGCCTCGGCAAGCGGCATACTCTAGATAAGTCACCGGAAGAAGCAATGCAAATTTTAAGCAGGCTGGCCAAGAATGATTATCAATTCCCATCTACTAGAAGAGGAGGAGTTAGGCGCCAAGCCACAATACATGAACTAGGATCATCAGATTCAATTTCGGCACAATTGGCGCTTTAACCAAGATGGTCGAACATGCAAAAACCAAACAACACACATGAAGTCAAGGTAATGGATTCTTTTTGTGAGTTATGTGGTGATAACCATAATTCTTACGAATGTATGCGAGAATCGGAATCTAGCTTCTATGTGGGAATTACAATCGGGGCAACAACATGATGTCAAATACATACAATCCAGCTTGGAAGAAAGCCCCCAAATTTTCATGGAGTAATCCCAACAATGCTCTAAAGCAGAACAATCAGAATGCACAAGCATCGGGATTCGACAAAATATGCCACGACAGCGGATGCGCGGCAACAACCGACAACATCTAGTTCTTTGGAAAATTCTCTAAATGCTTTTATGATGAAAACTGAATCTTATATGGTGAGAATAGTAATTTCATAAAAAAAGCGATGCTTTTATTAACGAGGACCGAGATGAGATTGCAAAACCAAGGCGGCAATCAAATCATTGGAAAATCAAGTCGGACAATTTGCTCAAAATCGAACACTAGACCACAAGGAGGTTTACCTAGCGATCTTGAAGTCGCAAGAGGAGGCGGCCATGAGCAATGTAAGGCAATCACCACGAAGTGGCCAACAACAGAGAGGTTCAAACCCGCTCGTCAAACAAAACTCCACAAAAAAGAGCAAGGCGAACCTAGCGGCAAAGTCTCGGATCTTTGAACCAAATTTGCTGCGGCAGCGGCAATAAGCATGCCTCGGCGCCCAATGGCGCCTCGGCAACTGCGATAAACGCGCGCCGCGGCAACCCGGTTGGTAACACATCGGCAACTCGGATGTCCTGTAATGCCGTCAATCGGGTTTCAAACCAATGAAAAGATCGAAGATATCCGACTTCCACCACCATTTCCCAAAGGTTAGGCGACAAAAGCAAGAATACCAATTCAAGAAGTTTCTTGATATCCTAAAGCAAGTCCACATCAACTTGCCATTGGTGGAAACAATTGAACAAATGCCAAACTATGCCAAGTTTCTTAAAGACATTGTGTCCAAGAGAACAAGGCTAGGAGAGTTTGAAACAATTGCCATATGAGAGGATGCATGGCAATGTTACTGTCGTATGCCGCCCAAGTTGAAGGATCCGGAAGTTTCACAATACCCTGTTCTATTGGAAATCACTATGTCGGGGAAAGCACTATGCGACCTAGGGGCTAGCATAAACTTGATGCCTAAATCGGTTTTCGAAACTAGGAATCGGGAAGGCAAGACCTACATGATTATGCTCTGACTAGCAAAAGCCAGATCCTATGTGCATCGGAGGGAAAAATCGAGGACATCTTGGTAAAGTTGATAAATTTATTTTTCCGCTGACTTTATTGTTTTAGATTGTAAAGCGGATGAGCATGCGCCTATCATTCTCGGAAGACCATTCCTAGCGGCGGGAGAACTTTGATTGATGTTGAAAAGGAGAACTCACAATGAGGGTGAATGACCAGCGGTAAAACTAAATGTGTTCCAAACACTAAGGCATGCGATGATCGGAAGAATGCCAACTACTTCATGCCCGCGGCGAGTTTAACCGATGAGAATTTAGTTGCCTCGGCAACTACATTTGCCGATCAAGAGGAACATGAGGAGTATGAAGAAGCGGTCGATGAGGAACAACCGAGAAGAGGCAAATTGGCTAGTCAATCGACCCGGTACATACTTTGAACCCTTTGGACTACTCGGGTAAGGAAGGTAAGATCGAAAAACCCTCTATCGAAAATCCACCAATTCTTGAGTTGAAACAATTGCGAGCAAGCTGAAATATGTATACTTAGGGACCGATAATACATTACTGTAATTATTTCTTCTAAGTTACAGACTGGCGAGAAAAAAGCTGATCAACATGTTGAAGCTACATAAAAGGCAATAGGGTGGACAATTGCCGACTTGAAGGAATTAGCCGGCGGTGTGCATGCACAAGATCTTGTTGGAAGATGATCACAAACCTTCAATTGAGGCCCGGAGGAGGACTGAATCATGCCATGAAAGGGGTTGTAATGAAAGAAATCATCAAGTGGCTTGGGCTGCGGCATTATATACCCTATCTCCGATGAAATGCGTGGGTAAGTCGGTACAATGTGTGCGAAAAAGGGAGAGTATAACGGTGGTAAGCAATGAAAATAATGAACTTATCCCAACGGGGGTGTGACCGGTTGGAGGGTTTGTATGGACTATCGAAAGCTAAACAAAGCCACTAGGAAAGATCACTTCCCATTACCCTTTATTGATCAAATGCTTGGCCGTCTTGCGGGTAAACCCCTTTTCTTGTTTTCTTGATGGTTATTGAGGTTACAATCAGATTGCCATAGCACCGGAAGATCAGAAAAGACAACCTTCACATGCCCCTACGGTACTTATGCCTTAGAAGGATGCCGTTCGGATTATATATGCGCCCGGCAACCTTCCAAAGATGCATGATGGCGCTCTTTTGGACATGGTGAAGACTTCCTTGAGATCTTCATGGATGATTTTTTGGTTTTTAGTAATGACCGGCGGCTGTCTCGGCAATTTAGAGAGGGTGTTGGCAGAGATGCGAAGAAATGGATTTAGTCCTCAATTGGGAGAAATGCCACTTTATGGTAGATGAAGGAATAGTGCTCGGCCATAAGATTTCATCAAGGGAATTGAAGTAGACAAAGCCAAGGTGGGCGTGATCGAGAGATTACCCCCACCAAATTCGGTTAAAGGAATTGAAGTTTTCTCGGACATGCGAGGTTTTTACGGGAGGTTCATTCATAATTTTTCTAAAATCACTAAACCTTTGTGTGTCTGCTTGAGCAGGATAAAGTCTTGATTTTGATGATTCTTGCACTCAAGCATTTGAAACCCTAAAGAAAAAGCTTGCCTCGGCACCCATTGTTGTTCCACAGTTGGGCGCTACCTTTTGAGCTCATGTGTGATGCAAGTGATTTGCGGTAGGAAGCGTTCTAGGCCAGCGCCACGAGGTAAGACCTTCCATGTGATATACTACGCTAGTAAAACTCTTAACGATGCTCAAGTGAATTACACAACAACGGAGAAAAGAGTTACTATTTGTAGTTTTTCGCATTTGACAAGTTCGATCCTATTTAATTGGTACAAAGGTAATTGTTCATACGGACCATTTCGGCAATCAAATACTTATTTGCTAAAAGGATGCTAAACCTCGTTTGATTCGTTGGATATTACTTTTACAAGAATTTGATATTGAAAGTGGGGCGGAAAAGAGCGAGAAAATCAAGTGGCGATCACTTATCACGTTTGGAGCATAATAGGGGAAGAGGGCGGATCTAGAGATATGCGATGCATTCCGGATGAACAAATTCTAATCGCCTCGGCAACCGGCAGCGCCTCGGCGCCTCGGCAGCCCATGGCGCCTCGGCAACCATGGAAGCTGCGCGCCTCGGCAACTCGGCGGCCGCGCGGCGGTCTTTGGCAAGCACGCCTCGGCAATTTTGGGAGCGGACACTACGGCGGCACATGCCCCGGCAATAACACAATGCGCGATGATTTAGTTAACTTCCTTGTTTGTGGTATTTTCCGTATGGCATTACTCACCAAAGGAAAAAGCGGTTCCGCCATGATGCTAAGCATTACTTTTGGGACGAGCCTCTTTTGTTTAAACAATGTGCGAGATCGGGTTATCGTCGATGTGTGTCTGAAGAAGAAGAACAACAAAATGTACTCGGCAATGCCATTCTTCACCCTATGGAGGACATTTTGGAGGAACTCGTACATGGCCAAAGTCTTGCAATCCGGTTTGTATTGGCCAACATTGTACAAAGATGCCCAAGACTTTTACAAGCAATGTGATCGTTGCGGCGGGAGGGCGGGCAATATCTCTAGGCGACATGAGATGCCACTCGAACATCATCGGTGTGGGCTGTTCGATGTATGGGGATCGATTTTATGGGACCTTTCCCATCTTCATTCGGCAACCTCTACACATCTTACTTGCCGTCGACTATGTGTCTAAATGGGTAAGCGCTGCGGTTCCCAGCAGCGATTCCAAGACCGTGCAGCGATTCTGCTGAGAAAAACATATTTACGGTTTGGGATGCGAGAGCAATTATCAGCGGCGGGGCAAGCATTTTGACAACAGACTAATTGCCAAGATGTTGCAGCGCCGGCATATCACACAAGATCGCCACGGCATATCACCCACAAACCAGCGGGCAGCGAAATTTCCAGCGGGAGTTGAAGGGAATACTCGAGAAAGTTGTAAATCCCTCAAGGAAGGATTGGTCATTAAGACTAGATGGCGCACTTTGGGCATATCGCCTTTGCATTCAAAACACCATTAGGTATGTCCCCCTTCCGGCTTGTCTATGGTAAAACATGTCATCTACGGTGGAAATCGAGCACAAAGGCGTCTTTGGGCAATCAAGACCGTGAATATGGATTGGGAAAGTGCGGACAAAAGCGCTTGATGGATCTCAATGAGATAGAAGAATTTCGTGCACTCGCCTATAACAATGCACAAATCTACAAGGAGAAAACAAGCGATGGCACGACAAGAAACTATTGCCCACGGCAATTCACGCCGAGGGCAACTAGTTCTCTATTCAATTCTCGGCTAAAACTTTTTTCGGGAAAAGCTGAAATCAAGATGGTCGGGACCATTCAAAGTCGTCAAACCATTCTCTCATGGTGCCGTAATAATCAAGTCCATCTCGACAATCATGAATTCAAAGTTAATGGACAAAGATTGAAGCACTACAATGGTGCCCATGTGGGCGTAACAAGGAAGTGGTCAACTTAGGAGATGCATGAGCATGCTCTCCTTTGATATTTCCTTTTTCTTTTTCTTTTTCTTTTTATTTTCATTTTTATTTTTAGGAGATATTTTTTTTTTCTTCATTATCTTTAGTTTTCAGGTTTTCTTTCTTTGTTTTCTTTTTCACAACAAGACTCACAACTACTATGCTAAAAATTTCTTTGCCAAGATCCTTGCCACGGCAACCAATGAAGAAGATGCGCGGCAACCTACATCATGCTGCACAGCTGATGCCACGGCAACTAACCATGAAGATGCCACGGCAGCCAAAGCTCAAGGCGTCCGGCAACAAGAAAACAACCATCACGTTCAAGCAAGAAAATCAAGGCGCCAACTAGAAGGAAACTAATCATCTCGATGGCGAACTCTCGGAGTAAGTCCTCGTATGCATTTATTTTTATATTTATTTTTCGTTATTTTTATGCATGCATTGAGGACAATGCCTCACTCGAGTTTGGGGGATTGTTATTAGTAATTACCATGTTTAGTTACATTAATCTTAAGCATTACATTTAGGATACATAAATTGCTTGCCATGCCTTTAATTGGAACAAAAATTGCTTAGATTTGATGAATATTCAATGATGACTTTGCCAATGCACTTAATTGATAGAATTTTTATTCTAGGATAACCATGAAAAACTTAGAATTTGTACTATGATGCTAAATTTGATGAAACACTTTGTTGTGGTTTGATTGATTTAAGGAGTTCTAGTAAACTTAGGTTGATAATTAACTAATTGGGGATTAGAATAAAAATTGGATGAATGCTAGAGGTGCCGAAATTGGCTCTAGCATATGCTAAAAAAATTGATCACTAGAGGTGTGCGAAAGCTGGCTCTAGGAGGCGTTAAAATTTTTTCGGTTAACTAGAAGGTGTGCGAAACCGGCTCTAGTCGATTAAATTAACTTAAGAAAACTAAAAATAAAACACTAGAGGTGCGAAATTGGCTCTAGTTAAAACATGTTAAAAAGAACCCAATGAAGTAATTTGAAAACCTATTGTTTGCATAGAATCAAAAAAAAATCAACTTGCACACAACAACTCGCACACACTCACAAGCATTATAGTTTGATTAGAGTAATTCATCAGTTTTACGAAAAATAAAAAGCCAATCATACTTTGTGCCCGGTTGAGAAGGTGAAATCAAGTTCAAAGCTAAGTTTGTGAAAATTTGAAGTCTTGGCGGTAATTATGAGTTTGCATTGCTTGAGGACAAGCAATAGTTGAGTTTTGGGGTGTGATAAGTGTTCAAAAGTACTTTTTTTTCTTACCCTTTTTACTCATATTATTGTTAGACTTAGGCTCATATTAGTTGCATAGTTAGCCATTCATGCATTAATCCATGTTTCCTTCAATCGTTGAGCTTGATTACTTTTGTGTGTATGTGCGGGATCACTGCCAAAGCAAGCAATGCCGAGCTAGTTGCGAGGGCAATGCATGAAGGATATGCCGAGCTAGTTGCGGGCGGTGTGCAAGGAGGCAGGCGAGCAGTTGCCATGGCATTTTGTCGACAAAGACCAAAAGCAATATGGATGTCGAAATTCATGATTTTACAAGCCCAAGATGACATGGAGCAAGGTCAAGCCCAAAGGAATTTGATTGCCATGCGAGAGATTAAAGAAGAATTAAATTCCAAGTGGATAGGAGAAGTTCTAATAGGAATAAAATTATAATAAAAATTATATTCTTTAAAGATAATTTAATTCCAACTCAAACTCCTCCTCAAAGAAGGACTTTGGCCTAGCCTATAAATAGCAAGATTTCGACATTTCGACAATTCAAGAGAGAGAGCAAGAGGAAATTTCGGCAAGTCCAAGTAGGGCAAGAGGAGAGAATTTTCGACAAGCATCAAGGGCAAGGAGGATTTCGACAAGCCTCTTCCTTCATCTTTGTTCGATTGGGTTCATGCTAGGGATTAATTATCTTGTGTTTCTTTGGAACCTAGCCATGAACTAAATTTACTTGGCTATGGTTATTGTGTTTTGTGGTTGTGAGAAACTATTGGTTTTTGTTTAGGTAATAAGAGTTTGCACTTTTCTATTTCAAGGTTTATTCATTCTTGGTTTCTTATTATTGTTTGCGAGTGAATTGGGAGAGGATCTCGTGATTTCATCCATTTATCTAATATCGGGAGAGTTAGATTCAAAAAGCGAATGAATATGATCTTTATGCAATCAATGATGGTGAAGATTAATCCGGCAGGAATAAGTTAAGGATTTCAGCGGCTAAGAAGGGCGCAAGATTGGTTGTTGTTCACCCTTGATTCACGCTTGAGGATGTATTATCAAGGCATGCACAAGTAGCTAGAGTTTCGACTTAGGGATAAGAAGAAACCATTGAAAAGCGCTCCGCCGAACCTTGAAGTTGCTGCCCGATCGCCCAAGTAGTTGCCCAACTAGTCGCCCAAGCAACCATCAATTAGTTGCCAAGGCCCCCGTTGTGCAAGTCGCCACGGCAAGCTGAGTTGCCCATGCACTCTTTTACCAAGACAATCCAATCGGCTATCACACCTCAACTCACGATAACCTAGCCTATCTCTCTCAATTGAATTCATCTTTTATTTTATTTTATTGCTTTCTAGATTAGTAATTAGTTAAAACTTCGATAATCCTTTACTTGTGTTTTTACTTTTTACGATTGCAAGAGACTAGATTCTTGAAGTGGCACCAATCCTGTGGAGGCGATATCTTTTATACTATAACTTGCGGCGTGTATACTTGCACAATTGCGTAGCACTTATTACAGCGCAACAAGTTTTTTTGGCGCCGTTGCGGGATTGGCAATAGCGACTTTTTGTTTTTTTTCTTGCACTTTCTTTTTATTTTCTTGTTTAAAATTCAAAGGGCTAACAAACTTTGGTTTTGCATTGGTATATGACGGCGAGACCGACTTCACGAGAATATCCCTTTGATCCGAAATCGAGCGAACCTTACAAAGACTTAGGCGAAGGATAAGAGAAGCAATGGCAAATCAAGGCGGCAATATTAATCAAGATGTTCGGCGGGAGGAGGAGTGATTCTTGCGAAGCAGAACTATTCGAGACTATCTTGAAGAAGATCTTGATGGACTTAACCCGGGAGTTATCGCACCCGAAAGTGAAGCCGACCACTTTGAGTTGAAACCGGTAATGTTTAATATGATCAACACAATAGGTCAATTTGGCGGCTCGGCAAGCTGAAGATGCGACAACATCTGAAATCTTTCCTCGAGATTTGCAACTCGTTCAAGATACGGAGTCACCCCGATGTCTTACGATTAAGATTATTCCCCTATTATTTGAGGATAGAGGCGAAAGCATGGCTAAATAGCATTCTGCCGGATCCATAGCATCTTGGACTGATCTTTGTCGTGATTTCCTTGCTAGATTTAATCCTACAAATTTAGCGATAAGCCGTACGACGACATTACTTCTTTTCGGTGGCGGATGATGAATCCCATGCGAGGCTTGGGGGCGATATAGAGAACTTCTACACAAATGCCCTCTACAGTTCGGTGTGGACTCAAGTGACAATGTTTTACAATGCCGTGAATACACCAACAAGGATGATGCTAGGCGCCTCGGCAAGCGGCATACTCTAGATAAGTCACGGAAGAAGCAATGCAAATTTTAAGCAGGCTGGCCAAGAATGATTATCAATTCCCATCTACTAGAAGAGGAGGAGTTAGGCGTAAGCCACAATACATGAACTAGGATCATCGATTCAATTTGGCACAATTGGCGCTTTAACCAAGATGGTCGAACATGCAAAAACCAAACAACACACATGAAGTCAAGGTAATGGATTCTTTTTGTGAGTTATGTGGTGATAACCATAATTCTTACGAATGTATGCGAGAATCGGAATCTAGCTTCTATGTGGGAATTACAATCGGGGCAACAACATGATGTCAAATACATACAATCCGGCTTGGAAGAAGCACCCAAATTTTTCATGGAGTAATCCCAACAATGCTCTAAGCGGAACAATCAGAATGCACAAGCATCGGGATTCGACAAAATATGCCACGACAGCGGATGCGCGGCAACAACCGACAACATCTAGTTCTTTGGAAAATTCTCTAAATGCTTTTATGATGAAAACTGAATCTTATATGGCTGAGAATAGTAATTTCATAAAAAAAGAAGCTGATGCTTTTATTAACGAGGACCGAGATGAGATTGCAAAACCAGAGGCGGCAATCAAATCATTGGAAAATCAAGTCGGACAATTTGCTCAAAAATCGAACACTAGACCACAAGGAGGTTTACCTAGCGATCTTGAAGTCGCAAAGAGGAGGCGGCCATGAGCAATGTAAGGCAATCACCACAGTGGCCAACAACTTAGAGAGGTTCAAACCCGCTCGTCAAACAAAACTCCACAAAAGAGCAAGGCGAACCTAGCGGCAAAGTCTCGGATCTTTGAACCAAAATTGCTGCGGCGGCGGCAATAAGCATGCCTCGGCGCCAATGGCGCCTCGGCAAACTGCGATAAGCGCGCCGCGGGCCCGGTTGGTAACACATCGGCAACTCGGATGTCCTGTAATGCCGTCAATCGGGTTTCAAACCAATGAAAAGATCGAAGATATCCGACTTCCACCACCATTCCCACAAAGGTTAGGCGACAAAAGCAAGAATACCAATTCAAGAAGTTTCTTGATATCCTAAAGCAAGTCCACATCAACTTGCCATTGGTGGAAGCAATTGAACAAATGCCAAACTATGCCAAGTTTCTTAAAGACATTGTGTCCAAGAGAACAAGGCTAGGAGAGTTTGAAACAATTGCATGAGAGAGGATGCATGGCAATGTTTACTGTCGTATGCCGCCCAAGTTGAAGGATCCGGAAGTTTCACAATACCCTGTTCTATTGGAAATCACTATGTCGGGAAAGCACTATGCGACCTAGGGGCTAGCATAAACTTGATGCCTAAATCGGTTTTCGAAACTAGGAATCGGGAAGGCAAGACCTACAACTTGATTATGCTCTGACTAGCCAAGCCAGATCCTATGTGCATCGAGAGAGGGAAAAATCGAGGACATCTTGGTAAAGTTGATAAATTTATTTTCCGCTGACTTTATTGTTTTAGATTGTGAAAGCGGATGAGCATGCGCCTATCATTCTCGGAAGACCATTCCTAGCGGCGGGGAGAACTTTGATTGATGTTGAAAGGGAGAACTCACAATGAGGTGAATGACCAGCGAGGTAAAACTAAATGTGTTCCAAACACTAAGGCATGCGATGATCGGAAGAATGCCAACTACTTCATGCCGCGGCGTTTTAACCGATGAAGAATTTAGTTGCCTCGGCAACTACATTTGCCGATCAAGAGGAACATGAGGAGTATGAAGAGCGGTCGATGAGGAACAACCAGAAGAGGCAAATTGGCTAGTCAATCGACCGGTACATACTTTGAACCCTTTGGACTACTCGGGTAAGGAAGGTAAGATCGAAAAACCCTCTATCGAAAATCCACCAATTCTTGAGTTGAAACAATTGCGAGCAAGCTGAAATATGTATACTTAGGGACCGATAATACATTACTGTAATTATTTCTTCTAAAGTTACTGACTGAGCGAAAAAAAAGCTGATCAACATGTTGAAGCTACATAAAAAGGCAATAGGGTGGACAATTGCCGACTTGAAGGAATTAGCCGGCGGTGTGCATGCACAAGATCTTGTTGGAAGATGATCACAAACCTTCAATTGAGGCCCGGAGGAGACTGAATCATGCCATGAAAAGGGTTGTAATGAAAGAAATCATCAAGTGGCTTGGCGCCGGCATTATATACCTATCTCTCCGATAAATGCGTGGGTAAGTCGGTACAATGTGTGCGAAAAAGGGAGGTATAACGGTGGTAAGCAATGAAAATAATGAACTTATCCCAACCGGGGTGTGACCGGTTGGGGGTTTGTATGGACTATCGAAAGCTAAACAAAGCCACTAGGAAAGATCACTTCCCATTACCCTTTATTGATCAAATGCTTGACCGTCTTGCGGGTAAACCCTTTTCTTTGTTTTCTTGATGGTTATTGAGGTTACAATCAGATTGCCATAGCACCGGAAGATCAGAAAAAGACAACCTTCACATGCCCCTACGGTACTTATGCCTTTAGAAGGATGCCGTTCGGATTATATAACGCCCGGCAACCTTCCAAAGATGTATGATGGCGCTCTTTTGGACATGGTGAAGACTTCCTTGAGATCTTCATGGATGATTTTTTTTTTTTTTAGTAATGACCCGGCCGGCTGTCTCGGCAATTTAGAGAGGGTGTTGGCAAGATGCGAAGAAATGGATTTAGTCCTCAAT
This sequence comes from Hibiscus mutabilis, assembly GCA_019671005.1. Taxonomy (NCBI): domain Eukaryota; kingdom Viridiplantae; phylum Streptophyta; class Magnoliopsida; order Malvales; family Malvaceae; genus Hibiscus; species Hibiscus mutabilis. The sequence continues at coordinate 45,796,272 of CM033756.1, forward strand.
TGGGAGAAATGCCACTTTATGGTAGATGAAGGAATAGTGCTCGGCCATAAGATTTCATCAAGGAATTGAAGTAGACAAAGCCAAGGTGGGCGTGATCGAGAGATTACCCCACCAAATTCGGTTAAAGGAATTGAAGTTTTTTTCTCGGACATGCGGTTTTTACGGGAGGTTCATTCATAACTTTTCTAAAATCACTAAACCTTTGTGTATGTCTGCTTGAGCAGGATAAAGTCTTGATTTTGATGATTCTTGCACTCAAGCATTTGAAACCCTAAAGAAAAAGCTTGCCTCGGCACCCATTGTTGTTCCACAGTTGGGCGCTACCTTTTGAGCTCATGTGTGATGCAAGTGATTTTGCGGTAGGAGGCGAGTTCTAGGCCAGCGCCACAGGTAAGACCTTCCATGTGATATACTACGCTAGTAAAACTCTTAACGATGCTCAAGTGAATTACACAACAACGGAGAAAGAGTTACTATTTGTAGTTTTTCGCATTTGACAAGTTCGATCCTATTTAATTGGTACAAAGGTAATTGTTCATACGGACCATTCGGCAATCAAATACTTATTTGCTAAAAGGATGCTAAACCTCGTTTGATTCGTTGGATATTACTTTTACAAGAATTTGATATTGAAATTAAGGGCGGAAAAAGGCGAGAAAATCAAGTGGCGATCACTTATCACGTTTTGGAGCATAATAGGGAAGAGGATGCGGATCTAGAGATATGCGATGCATTCCCGGATGAACAAATTCTAATCGCCTCGGCAACCCTTGGCGCCTCGACAGCCCAGCGCCCTCGGCGCCTGGGCAACCATCGGCAGCTCGGCGCCTCGGCAATTTTGGGAAAACACGCGCCCTCGGCAATTTGGGGAGCGAACGGCGGCACATGCCCCGGCAATACCACAATACGCTTGATTTAGTTAACTTCCTTGTTTGTGGTATTTTCCGTATGGCATTACTCACCAGGGAAAAAGCGGTTCCGCCATGATGCTAAGCATTACTTTTTGGGACGAGCCTCTTTTGTTTAAACAATGTGCAGATCGGGTTATCGCCGATGTGTGTCCCTGAAGAAGAGCAACAAAATGTACTCGGCAATGCCATTCTTCACCCTATGGAGGACATTTTGGAGGAACTCGTACATGGCCAAAGTCTTGCAATCCGGTTTGTATTGGCCAACATTGTACAAAGATGCCCAAGACTTTTACAAGCAATGTGATCGTTGCGGGAGGGCGGGCAATATCTCTAGGCGACATGAGATGCCACTCGAACATCATCGAGGTGGGCATTCGATGTATGGGGATCGATTTTATGGGACCTTTCCCATCTTCATTCGGCAACCTCTACATCTTACTTGCCGTCGACTATGTGTCTAAATGGGTAGAGCAGCTGCGGTTCCCAGCAGCGATTCCAAGACCGTGCAGCGATTCTGAGAAAAACATATTTACGGTTTGGGATGCGAGAGCAATTATCAGCGGCGGGGGCAAGCATTTTGACAACAGACTAATTGCCAAGATGTTGCAGCGCCGGCATATCACACAAGATCGCCACGGCATATCACCCACAAACCAGCGGGCAGCGAAATTTCAACCGGGAGTTGAAGGGAATACTCGAGAAAGTTGTAAATCCCTCAAGGAAGGATTGGTCATTAAGACTAGATGGCGCACTTTGGGCATATCGCACTGCATTCAAAACACCATTAGGTATGTCCCCCTTCCGGCTTGTCTATGGTAAAACATGTCATCTCCGGTGGAAATCGAGCACAAGGCGTCTTGGGCAATCAAGACCGTGAATATGGATTGGGAAAGTGCGGACAAAAGCGCTTGATGGATCTCAATGAGATAGAAGAATTTCGTGCACTCGCCTATAACAATGCACAAATCTACAAGGAGAAAACAAGCGATGGCACGACAAGAAACTATTGCCCACGGCAATTCACGCCAGGAGCAACTAGTTCTCCTATTCAATTCTCGGCTAAAACTTTTTCCGGGAAAGCTGAAATCAAGATGGTCGGGACCATTCAAAGTCGTCAAACCATTCTCTCATGGTGCCGTAATAATCAAGTCCATCTCGACAATCATGAATTCAAAGTTAATGGACAAAGATTGAAGCACTACAATGGTGCCCATGTGGAGCGTAACAAGGAAGTGGTCAACTTAGGAGATGCATGAGCATGCTCTCCTTTCGATATTTCCTTTTCTTTTTCTTTTTATTTTCATTTTTATTTTTAGGAGATATTTTTTTTTTTTCTTCATTATCTTTAGTTTTCAGGTTTTCTTTGTTTTCTTTTTCACAACAAGACTCACAACTACTATGCTAAGGAAATTTCTTGCCAAGATCCTTGCCACGGCAACCAATGAAGAAGATGCGCGGCAACCTACATCGATGCTGCACTGGCTGATGCCACGGCAACTAACCATGAAGATGCCCGGCAACCAAAGCTCAAGGCGTCCGGCAACAAGAAAACAACCATCACGTTCAAGCAAGAAAATCAAGGCGCCAACTAGAAGGAAACTAATCATCTACGATGGCGAACTCTCGGAGTAAGTCCTCGTATGCATTTTATTTTTATATTTATTTTTCGTTATTTTTATGCATGCATTGAGGACAATGCCTCACTCGAGTTTGGGGGATTGTTATTAGTAATTACCATGTTTAGTTACATTAATCTTAAGCATTACATTTAGGATACATAAATTGCTTGCCATGCCTTTAATTGGAACAAGAATTGCTTAGATTTGATGAATATTCGATGATGACTTTGCCAATGCACTTAATTGATAGAATTTTTATTCTAGGATAACCATGAAAAACTTAGAATTGTACTATGATGCTAAATTTGATGAAACACTTTGTTGTGGTTTGATTGATTTAAGGAGTTCTAGTAAACTTAGGTTGATAATTAACTAATTGGGGATTAGAATAAAAATTGGATGAATGCTAGAGGTGCCCGAAATTGGCTCTAGCATATGCTAAAAAAATTGATCACTAGAGGTGCCAGCTGGCTCTAGGAGGCGTTAAAATTTTTCGGTTAACTAGAGGTGCGAAACCGGCTCTAGTCGATTAAATTAACTTAAGAAAACTAAAAATAAAACACTAGAGGTGCGAAATTGGCTCTAGTTAAAACATGTTAAAAAGAACCCAATGAAGTAATTTGAAAACCTATTGTTTGCATAGAATCCGAAAAATCAACTTGCACACAACTCCACACACACTCACAAGCATTATAGTTTGATTCGAGTAATTCATCAGTTTTACGAAAAATAAAAAGCCAATCATACTTTGTGCCCGGTTGAGAGAGGTGAAATCAAGTTCAAAGCTAAGTTTGTGAAAATTTGAAGTCTTGGCGGTAATTATGAGTTTGCATTGCTTGAGGACAAGCAATAGTTCGAGTTTGGGGGTGTGATAAGTGTTCAAAAGTACTATTTTTCTTACCCTTTTTACTCATATTATTGTTAGACTTAGGCTCATATTAGTTGCATAGTTAGCCATTCATGCATTAATCCATGTTTCCTTCAATCGTTGAGCTTGATTACATAACTTGGTGATTTTTGTGAAATAGATGCTGCTTTGGTGTGTTTTTTGTGTATGTGCAGGATCACTTGCCAAAGCAATGCCGAGCTAGTTGCGAGGGCAATGCATGAAGGATATGCCGAGCTAGTTGCGAGGCAGTGCATGAAGGAGGCGCAGAGCAGTTGCCATGGCATTTGTCGACAAAGACCAAAAGCAATATGGATGTCGAAATTCATGATTTTACAAGCCCAAGATGACATGGAGCAAGGTCCAAGCCCAAAGGAATTTGATTGCCATGCAGAGATTAAAGAAGAATTAAATTCCAAGTGGATAGGAGAAGTTCTAATAGGAATAAAATTATAATAAAGAATTATATTCTTTAAAGATAATTTAATTCCAACTCAAACTCCTCCTCAAAGAAGGACTTTGGCCTAGCCCTATAAATAGCAAGAGATTTCGACAATTCAAGAGAGAGAGCAAGAGGAAATTTGGCAAGTCCAAGTAGGGCAAGAGGAGAGAATTTTCGACAAGCATCAAGGGCAAGGAGGATTTCGACAAGCCTCTTCCTTCATCTTTGTTCGATTGGGTTCATGCTAGGGATTAATTATCTTGTGTTTCTTTGGAACCTAGCCATGAACTAAATTTACTTGGCTATGGTTATTGTGTTTTGTGGTTGTGAGAAACTATTGGTTTTTGTTTAGGTAATAAGAGTTTGCACTTTTCTATTTCAAGGTTTATTCATTCTTGGTTCCTATTATTTTTTTGAGTGAATTGGGAGAGGATCTCGTGATTTCATCCATTTATCTAATATCGGGAGAGTTAGATTCAAAAAGCGAATGAATATGATCTTTATGCAATCAATGATGGTGAAGATTAATCCGGCTTAGGAATAAGTTAAGGATTTCAACGGCTAAGAGGAGCGCAAGATTGGTTGTTGTTCACCCTTGATTCACGCGAGGATGTATTATCAAGGCATGCACAAGTAGCTAGAGTTTCGACTTAGGGATAAGAAGAAACCATTGAAGAGCGCTCCGCCGAACCTTGAAGTTGCTGCCCGATCGCCCAAGTAGTTGCCCAACTAGTCGCCCAAGCAACCATCAATTAGTTGCCAAGGCAACCCCGTTGTGCAAGTCGCCACGGCAACTGAGTTGCCCATGCACTCTTTTACCAAGACAATCCAATCGGCTATCACACCTCAACTCACGATAACCTAGCCTATCTCTCTCAATTGAATTCATCTTTTATTTTATTTTATTGCTTTCTAGATTAGTAATTAGTTAAACTTCGATAATCCTTTACTTGTGTTTTTACTTTTTACAGTGCAAGAGACTAGATTCTTGAAGTGGCACCAATCCCTGTGGAGACGATATCTTTTATACTATAACTTGCGACGTGTATACTTGCACAATTGCGTAGCACTTATTACGCGCAACACATTGCCTTTATTTTTATCTCTAAATTCTTGAGAATTATAGAAATAATAAAACCGTGTGGGAAACGAGTCCCTATATCTACGGTTTGGTGAAAAAAAACACAGAAGTCTCAAAAGAGGGGTGCAACACGAGGACTTCCCAAGAGGTCACCCATCCAGTAGTACTCTCGCTCAAGCACGCTTGACTGCGGAGTTCTGATGGTATCTGGTGCACTAGTGCTGGTATAATCGCACCAGTCATGTTCTGCGCGATTAACTTACCTAAGGGCTACGCGTTGCCTTTCTTTTTATCTCTAAATTCTTGAAATTTGGAGAAATAATAAAACCATGCGGGAAACGCGTCCCTATATGTACAGTTTGGTGAAAAAAATACATGAATCTCAAAAAGAGGGGTGCAACAAGAGGACTTCCCAAGTGGTCACCCATCCTAGTACTACTCTAGCCCAAGCACGCTTTACAACGGTGTTCTGATGGGATTCGGTGCATTAGTGCTGGTATGATCGCACTCGTCATGTTCTGTGTGATTAACTTACGTAAGGGCTACGCGTTTCCTTTCTTTTTATCTCTAAATTCTTGAGATTTGGAGAAATAATAAAACCATGCGGAAAACGCGTTCCTATATCTACGGTTTGGTGAAAAAAAACACAAGAGTCTCAAAAAGAGGGGTGCAACATGAGGACTCCCCAAGAGGTCACCCATCCTAGTACTACTCTTGCCCAAGCATACTTGACTGCAGAGTTCTGTTGGGATCTGGTGCATTAGTGCTGGTATGATCGCACCCGTCATGTTCTGCACGATTAAATTACCTAAGGGATACGCGTTGCCTTTCTTTTTATCTTTAAATTCTTGAGATTTCAAGAAATAATAAAACCATGCGGGAAATACGTCCCTATATCTACGGTTTGGTGAAAAAACACTAGAGTCTCAAAAAGAGGGGTGCAACACGAGGACTAACAATAAAAACGTAGGCTTCTACGATAAATTGAACTTTACCCCCTTTTAATATACAATCACATATTATTTACCTTAAATGTAGTAAGAATAAAAAAGGAAATAAACCAATTTATATGATGTGTATGTTCAAAAGTTAAAAATATGATTATTATGTTTCTAATTGGATTTGAACCAAGGGCCAACAATTAAAAAATATAAGCTTTTACCATCATTCCATGTTATACTTTTGTGTTTATTATACGATCTAATACTATTTACCTTAAAACAAACGAAATTAAATAATAGCCATTTCTATCCATGTACCAGATTTATATAAATAATGATACATTGCTGTGCAAAAAAAATCAATTTTTTAAGTTTGGTAATATAATAAAAAAAGAGGTTAAAAATGTAAAAGTTTTGATAAACACTAAAAAAGTTAAATTTAAAAGCCCAAACGAGGTTTTTTCAACGAGAACGGTGGCAAGGCAACGCGTCCCTATATCTATGGTTTGGTGGAAAAAAAACACAGGAGTCTCAAAAAGAGGGGTGCAACACGAGGACTTCGCAAGAGGTCACCCATCCTAGTACTACTCTCTCCCAAGCACTCTTGACTGCGGAGTTCTGATGGGATCCAGAGCATTAGTGCTAGTATGATCGTACCCGTCATGTTCTACGTGATTAACTTACCTAAGAGCTACACGTTGCCTTTCTTTTTATCTCTAAATTTTTGAGATTTGGAGAGAGAGTAAAACCTTGCGGGAAACGCGTCCCTATATCTATGATTTGGTGAAAAAAACACATTAGTCTCAGAATGAGGGGTACAACGCGAGGACTTTCCAAGTGGTCACCCAAGCTAGTACAACTCTCGCCCAAGCACGCTTTACAGCAGAGTTCTGATGGGATCCGATGCATTAGTGCTGGTATGATCGCACCCTTCATGTTCTACGCGATTAACTTACCTAAGGGCTACGCGTTGCCTTTCTTTTTATCTCTAAATTCTTGAGATTTGGAGAAATAATAAAACCATGCGGGAAACGCGTCCCTATATCAACGGTTAGGTGAAAAAAAAACACATGAGTCTCAAAAAGAGGGATTCAACACGAGGACTTCCCAAGAGGTCACCCATCCTAGTACTACTCTCGCCCAGCTGTGCTTAACTGCAGATTTCTGATGGGATCCGATGCATTAGTGCTGGAATGATCGCACTCAACGTGTTCTGCGCGATTAACTTACCTAAGGGCTACGCGCTCCTTTCTTTTTATCTCTAAATTCTTGAGATTTGGAGAAATAATAAAACCATGCGGGAAACTCGTCCCTATATCTACGGTTTGGTGAAAAAACACAGGAGTCTCAAAAAGAGAGGTGCAACACAAGGACTTCCCAAGAGGTCACCCATCCTAGTACTACTCGCGCCCAAGCACGCTTAACTACGGAGTTTTGATGGGAACCAGTGCATTAGTGCTGGTATGATCGCACCCGTTTTGTTCTGCGCGATTAACTTACCTAAGGGCTACGTATTGCCTTTCTTTTTATCTCTAAATTCTTCGAATTTGAAGAAAAAATAAAACCATGCGGGAAACGCGTCCCTATATCTACGTTTTGGTGAATAAAAAACACAAGAGTCCCAAAAAGAGGGGTGCAACACGAGGACCTTCCAAGAGGTCACCCATCCTAGTACTACTCTCGCCCAAGCATGCTTGACTGCGGAGTTCTGATGGGATCAAGTGCATTAGTGCTGGTATGACCGCACCCGTCATGTTCTACGCGATTAACTTACCTAAGGGCTACGCGTTGCCTTTCGTTTTATCTCTAAATTCTTGAGATTTGGAGAAATAATAAAACCATGCGAGAAACGCGTCCCTATATCTACGGTTTTGTGAAAAAAAAAACACATGAGTCCCAAAAAGAGGGTTGCAACACGAGGACTTCCCAAGAGGTCACCCATCCTAGTACTACTTTCGCCCAAGCACGCTTGACTTGAAGCTTTGATGGGATCCAGTGCATTAGTGCTAGTATGTTCACACCCGTAATGTTCTGCGCGATTAACTTACCTAAGGGCTACGCGTTGCCTTTCTTTTTATCTCTAAATTCTTGAGATTTGAAGAAATAATAAAACATGCGGGAAACACGTCCCTATATCTACGGTTTGGTTAAAAAAACACACGAGTCTCAAAAAGAGGGTTGCAACACGAGGACTTATATGATGTGCATGTTAGAAAGTTATAAATATAATTATTATTTTTCTAATTGGATTTGAACCAATGACCAACAATAAAAACGTAGGCTTCTACGATAAATTGAATTTTTACCCTTGTGTTAATATACAATCACATATTATTTACCTTAAATGCAGTAGGAATAAAAAAGGAAATAAACCAACTTATATAATGCGTATGTTCAAAAGTTAAAAATATGATTATTATGTTTCTAATTGGATTTGAACCAAGGACCAACAATTAAAAAATATAAGCTTTTACCATCATTCCATGTTATACTTTTGTGTTTATTATACGATCTAATACTATTCACCTTAAAACAAACGTAATTAAACAATAGCCATTTCCATCCATGTACCAAATTTATATAAATAATGATACATTGTTGTGAAAAAAATCAAATTTTTAAGTTTGGTAAGTTAATAAAAAAAATGTTAAAAATGTACAAGTTTTTATAAACACTAAAAAAGTTAAATTTAAAAGCCAAAACGAGGTTGTTTTCAATGAAAACGGTGGCAAGGCGACGCATTTCTATATATACGGTTTGGTGAAAAAAAAAACACAAGAGTCTCAAAAAGAAGGGTGCAACACGAAGACTTCCCAAGAGGTCACCCATCCTAGTACTACTCTCACCCAAACACGCTTGACTACGAAGTTCTGATGGGATCCGGTGCATTAGTGCTGGTATGATCACACCCATCATGTTCCGCGCGATTAACTTACCTAAGGGCTACGTGTTGCCTTTTTTTATCTCTAAATTCTTGAGATTTGGAGAAATAATAAAACCATGCGGGAAACGCGTCCCTATATCTACGGTTTGGTGAAAAAAAACACAAGAGTCTCAAAAAGAGGGGTGCAACACGCGGACTTCCCGAGAGGTCACCCATCCTAGTACTACTCTCGCCCAAGGACGCTTACCTGCGTTAGTTCTCGTATGTTCGCACCCGTCATGTTCTACGCGATTAACTTACCTAAGGGCTACGCATTGCCTTTCTTTTTATCTCTAAATTCTTGAGATTTGAAGAAATAATAAAACCATGCGGGAAACGCGTCCTATATCTACGGTCTGGTGAAAAAAAACACAGGAGTCTGAAAAAGAGGGGTGCAACACGAGGACTTCCCAAGAGGTCACCTATCCTAGTACTACTCTCTCCCAAGTACGATTGACTGCGGAGTTCTGATGGGATCCGGTGCATTAGTACTGGTATGATCACACCCGTCATGTTCTGCGCGATTAACTTACCTAAGGGCTACGCGTTGCCTTTCTTTTTATCTCTAAATTCTTGAGATTTGGAGAAATAATAAAACCATGCGAGAAATGCTAGGGTTTGGTGAAAAAAAACATAGGAGTCTCAAAAAGAGGGGTGCAACACAAGGACTTCCAAAGAGGTCATCCATCCTAGTATTACCCTCACCCAAGCACGCTTGACTGCGGAGTTCTGATGGGATCCGGTGCATTAGTGCTGGTATGATCGCACTTGTCATGTTCTGCGCGGTTAACCTACATAAGGGCTACGCGTTGCCTTTCTTTTTATCTCTAAATTCTTTAGATTTGAAGAAATAATAAAACCATTCGGGAAACACATCCCTATATCTACGGTTTGGTGAAAAAAAACACAGGAGTCACAAAAAGAGGGGTGCAACACGAGGACTTATATGATGTGCATGTTAGAAAGTTGTAAATATAATTATTATTTTTCTAATTGGATTTGAACCAATGACCAACAATAAAAACGTAGGCTTCTACGATAAATTGAATTCTTACCCATGTGTTAATATACAATCACATATTATTTACCTTAAATGCAGTAGGAATAAAAAGGAAATAAACCAACTTATATGATGCGTATGTTCAAAAGTTAAAAATATGACTATTATGTTTCTAATTGGATTTTAACCAAGGACAAACAATTAAAAAATATAAGCTTTTACCATCATTCCATGTTATACTTTTGTGTTTATTATACGATCTAACAACATTTACCTTAAAACAAACATAATTAAACAGTAGCCATTTCCATCCATGTACCAAATTTATATAAATAATGATACATTGCTGTGAAAAAAATCGAATTTTTAAGTTTGGTAAGTTAATAAAAAAAGAGGTTAAAAATGTAAAAGTTTTGATAAACACTAAAAAAGTTAAATTTAAAAGCCAAAACGAGGTTGTTTTCAACGAAAAAGGTGGCAAGGCGACGCGTCCCTATATATACGGTTTGGTGGAAAAAAACACGAGTCTCAAACAGAGGGGCGCAACACGAAGACTTCTCAAGAGGTCACCCATCCTAGTACTACTCTCGCCCAAACACGCTTGACTACGGAGTTCTGATGGGATCCGGTGCATTAGTGCTGGTATGATCACACCCATCATGTTTTGCGCGATTAACTTACCTAAAGGATACGCGTTGCCTTTTTTTATCTCTAAATTCTTGACATTTGGAGAAATAATAAAACCATGCGGGAAACGCGTCCCTACATCTACGGTTTGGTGAAAAAAAACACATGAGTCTCAAAAAGAGGTGTGCAACACAAGGACTTCCCAAGAGATCACCCATCCTAGTACTACTCTCGCCCAAGCATGCATGACACCGGAGTTCTGATGGGATCTGGTGCATTAGTGCTGGTATGATCACACCCGTCATGTTTTGCGCGATTAACTTACATAAGGGCTACGCGTTGCCTTTCTTTTTATCTCTAAATTCTTGAGATTTGAAGAAATAATAAAACCATGCGGGAAACGCGTCCCTATATTTACGGTTTGGTGAAAAAAACACATGAGTCTCAAAAAGAGGGGTGCAACACGAGGACTTATATGATGTGCATGTTAGAAAGTTATAAAAATAACCAACAATAAAAACGTAGGCATCTACGATAAATTGAATTTTTACCCCTGTGTTAATATACAATCACATATTATTTGCCTTAAATGCAATAGGAATAAAAAGGAAATAAACCAACTTATATAATGCGTATGTCAAAAGTTAAAAATATGGTTATTATGTTTCTAATTGGTTTTGTACCAGGGACCAACAATAAAAAAAAGCTTTTACCATCATTCTATGTTATACTTTTGTGTTTATTATATGATCTAATACTATTTACCTTAAAACAAACGTAATTAACCAATAGCCATTTCTATCCATGTACCAAATTTATATAAATAATGGTACATTGCTGTGCAAAAAAATCAAATTTTTAAGTTTGGTAAGTTAATAAAAAAGAGGTTAAAAATGTAAAACTTTTGATAAACACTAAAAAAGTTAAATTTAAAAGCCCAAATGATGTTGTTTTCAACGAAAACGGTGGCAACGCGAAGCGTCCCTATATATAAGGTTTGGTGAAAAAAACACACGAGTCTCAAAAAGAGGGGTGCAACACGAAGGCTTCCCAATAGGTCACCCATCCTAGTACTATTCTCGCCCAAACACGCTTGACTGTGGAGTTCTGATGGGATTCAGTGCATTAGTGCTGGTATGATCGCACCCGTCATGTTCTGCGTGATTAACTTACCTAAGGGCTACGCGTTGCCTTTCTTTTTATCTCTAAATTCTTGAGATTTGGAGAAATAATAAAACCATGCGGGAAACGCGTCCCTATATCTACGGTTTGGTGAAAAAAATACAGGAGTCTCAAAAAGAGGGGTGCAACACAAGGACTTCCTAAGAGTTCACCCATCTTAGTACTACTCTCGCCCAAGCACGCTTAATTTGCGGAGTTCTAATGAGATCCGGTGCATTAGTGCTAGTATGATCGTAAACGTCATGTTCTGCGCGATTAACTTACCTAAGGGCTACGCGTTGCCATTCTTTTTATCTTTAAATTCTTGAGATTTGGAAAAATGATAAAACCATGCGGGAAACGCGTCCCTATATCTACAGTTTGGTGCAAAAACACATGAATCTCAAAAAGAGGGGTGCAACACAAGGACTTCCCAAAAGGTAACCAATCCTAGTACTACCCTCGCCCAAGCACGCTTCACTACAGAGTTCTAACGAGATCCAGTGCATTAGTGCTGGTATGATCGCACTCATCATGTTCTGCGCGATTAACTTACCTAAGGGCTACGCGTTGCCTTTCTTTTTATCTCTAAATTCTTGAGAGATGAAGAAATAATAAAACCATGCGAGAAACGCATCCCTATATCTACGGTTTGGTGAAAAAAATACAGGAGTCTCAAAAAGTGGGGTGCAACACGAGGTCTTCCCAAAAGGTCACCCATCCTAGTACTACTCTAATCGAAGCACGCTTGACTGCGGAGTTCTGATAGGATCTGGTGCATTAGTGCTGGTATGATCGCACCCGTCATGTTCTGCGCGATTAACTTACATAAGGGCTATGTGTTGCCTTTCTTTTTATCTCTAAATTATTGAGATTTGTAGAAATAATAAAACCATGCGGGAAACGCGTCCCTATATCTACGGTTTGGCGAAAAAAACACACGAGTCTCAAAAAGAGGGGTGGAACATGAGGACTTCCAAAGAGGTCACCCATCCTAGTACTACTCTCGCCCAAGCATGCTTAACTACGAAGTTCTGATGGGATCTGGTGCATTAGTGCTAGTATGATCGCACCCGTCATGTACTGCGCGTTGCCTTTCTTTTTATCTCTAAATACTTGAGATTTGAGGAAATAATAAAACCATGCGGGAAACGCGTCCCAATATCTACGGTTTGGTAAAAAACACATGAGTCTCAAAAAGAGGGGTGCAACACAAGGACTTCCCAAGAGGTCACACATCCTAGTACTACTCTCGCCCAAGCACGCTTGACTGGTGAGTTCTGATGGGATCTGGTGCATTAGTGCTGGTATGATCGCACCCGTCATGTTTTGCGCGATTACCTTACACAAGGGCTACGCATTGTCTTTCTTTTTATGTCTAAATTCTTGAAATTTGGAGAAATAATAAAATCAAGCGGGAAACGCGTCCCTATTTCTACGGTTTGGTGAAAAAAAACACACGAGTCTCAAAAAGAGGGGTGCAGCACAAGGACTTCCCAAGAGGTCACACATCCTAGTACTACTCTCGCCCAAACACGCTTGACTGCGGAGTTGATGGGATCCTGTGCATTAGTGCTGGTATGATCGCACCCGTCATGTTTTGAGCGATTAACTTACATAAGGGCTACGCATTGCCTTTCTTTTTATGTCTAAATTCTTGAGATTTGAAGAAGTAATAAAACCATGTGGGAAACGCGTCCCTATATCTACGGTTTGGTGAAAAAAACACAAGAGTCTCAAAAAGAGGGGTGCAACACGAGGACTTATATGATGTGCATGTTAGAAAGTTATAAATATAATTATTATTTTTCTAATTGGATTTGAACCAATGACCAACAATAAAAACGTAGGCTTCTACGATAAATTGAATTTTTACCCCTGTGTTAATATACAATCACGTATTATTTACCTTAAATGCAGTAGGAATAAAAAAGGAAATAAACCAACTTATATGATGCGTATGTTCAAAAGTTAAAAATATGATTATTATGTTTCTAATTAGATTTGGACCAAGGACCAACAATTAAAAAATATAAGCTTTTACCATCATTCCATGTTATACTTTTGTGTTTATTATACAATCTAATACTATTTACCTTAAAACAAACGTAATTAAACAATAGCCATTTCCATCCATGTACCAAATTTATATAAATAATGATACATTGCTGTGCAAAAAAATCAAATTTTTAAGTTTGGTAAGTTAATAAAAAAAGTGGTTAAAATGTAAAAGTTTTGATAAACACTAAAAAAGTTAATTTAAAAGCCCAAACCAGGATGTTTTCAACGAAAACGGTGGCAAGGCGACGCGTCCCTATATATACGATTTGGTGAAAAAAAAACATGAATCTCAAAAAGAGGGGTGCAACATGAAGACTTCCCAAGAGGTCACTGTTGCGTGTAATAAGTGCTACACAATTGTGCAAGCATACACGTCGCAAGTAATAAGATGATACGAGTATCGAGTATCGCCTCCATAGGGATTGGTTTGGGCCACTTTGCTTTAGTTATCGCACTGTAAAAGTAAAAACACAAATGATTGTAGGAGTTGATTTTAACGAGTAAAGTAAAAGCAATAAACTCAAAGAATAGATGAAAGAAAAAGAGAGAATAGGTCAGGTTATCATGAGTTGAGGTGTGATAGCCGATTGGATCGTCTTGGTAAAAGAGTGTATGGGAAACTCAGTTGCCGTGGCAACTTGCACAGCGGGGTTGCCTTGGCAACTAATCGATGGTTGCCTGGGCGACTAGCTGGGCAACTACTTGGGCGGCTGGGCAGCAACTTCAAGGTTCGGTGGAGCGTTCTTCAATGGTTTCTTCTTATCCCTAAGTCGAAACTCTAGCTACTTGTGCATGCCTTGATAATACATCCTTGCGTGAATCAAGGGTGAACAACAACCAATCTTGCGCTCCTCTTAGCCGTTGAAATCCTTAACTTATTCCTAAGCCGGATTAATCTTCACCATCAATAGATTGAATAAAGACCATTCTCATTCGTTTCTTGAATCTAACTCTCCCGATATTAGATAAATAGATGAAGTTACGAGATCTTCTCCCAATTCACTCGCAAACAAGAATAAAAACCAAGAATAAGTAAACCTTGAATTGAAAGTGCAAACTCTTATTATCTAAACAAAATCCAATTGTTTCTCGCAACAACAAAACACAATAACCCCAACTAATCAAGTTAGTTCATGGTTGGGTTCAAAAGATATACAAAGAATAATCCCCAAACCATGAATCTAATGGAAGCAAAGAAGAAGAAGAAGAAATCAAACTCTCTCCCCCTTGCTCTCTTTTGGAAATCTCTCCCTTCTTTCCCTTTGGAGTTGTCGAAAATCCTCCCCTCCTTTTGCTTTATGGAGTTGTCGAAATTTTTCCTCTTCTTGCTCTATGGAGTTGTCGAAATTTTTCCTCTTCTTGCTCCCCTGGAGTTGACGGCTTGGTGATCTATTTATAGGGCTAGGTCAAAGTCCTTCTTTGAGGAGGAAGTTAAGTTGGAATTAAATTATCTTTAAAGAATATAATTCTTTATTATAATTATATTCCTTCTAGAACTTCTCCTATCTTCTTGGAATTTAATTCTTCTTTAACCTCTTCATGGAAATCAAACTCCTTTGGGATTTAGCTTTGCTCCACGTCATCTTGGGCTTGTCTAGTCATCAATTTCGACTACCATATCACCTTATTCTTTGTCGACAATTGCCCTGGAAACTAGCTCGGCATCTCCTTCATGCATTGCCCTGGCAACTGCGTCGGCATCTCCTTCATGCACTGTCCTGGCAACTGGTTCTAGCCTTGTTTAGGCAAGTGATTCTGCACACACATAAAAACACACCAAAGCAGTATCTTTTTCCACAAAAATCACCAAGTTATGTAATCAGGCTCAACGGTGGAAAGAAACATGAATTAATGCATGAATGACTAATTATGCAACTAATATGAGCCTAAGTCTAACAATAATATGAGTAAAAAGGGTAATAAAAATAGTACTTTTGAACACTTATCACACCCCCAAACTCAAACTATTGCTTTTCCTCAAGCAATGCAAACTAACAATTACCTGCCAAGACTTTAATCATCAAAGACATGCTTCAAACTTGAATTCAAACCTCGGAACCTTGGCACAAAGTATGATCACCTTTTAATTTGTCGGATAGCACAAAAATCACCCGGAACCAAACTATAATGCTCGTGACAATGTGTGTGCGTAGTTGTGTACAAGTTGATTTTCAAGATTCTATGTGAACAATAGGCTTTTATCAATTTAATTACCGGGGCATTTATTTTTATTTTCACTAGAGCCAATTTCGGGCACCTCTAGCAAAGTAAGCAATTTCTCATTTTATTTTAGTCGGAAATTAACTTTTAATTTTCAATTTTAAATTTACCCAAATTTTAAGCAACCTAAATTCACTAAGTTTCTTTCAATCAACAAGCCACAACCATGTAAAAAAATCAGCATCATAGTAAAATTCTAAGTTCTTTTCATGCAATCCTAAAATTAAAGGTTCTTTCAATTAAATGCAGTGGCAAAAATTCATCATTGGATATTCAACAAGTCTTAAGCAATTAAATCCAATTAAAGGCATGGCAAGTAACATATGCAACTTATATGTGATTGCTAAAGATGAATGCAACTAAACATGAAACTAACTAGAAACCAACACCCCCCAAACTCGAGAGAAGCATTGTCCTCAATGCACGTAAAAGTGAAACAAAATTTAAAAGAGACTAAATGAAATGAGTTAGTCAGAGAGGTCGTCACCTCGAGTGATAAGTTTCCATCGTGCCATTTGCTTGATTCATTTTCCGGTCAGTGGTTGAATGCTTATGGCTGGTACCGCGTGAATAGCATTGCTTTGATTTGATACATGTTTGCCGAGGCAGGTTCACTTGCCTGGGCATCAGTAGTTTCTGTTACCGTGGCAACTGTTGAAGTAGTTGTAGGGGCATCCTATGTTGCGGTTGTCGTGGCAAGTAGTCGGCAGTGAATTTCCTTAGCATGTTGGTTTTGAGTCTTGCTGTGGAAAAGAAAAGAAAACAAAGAAAACCCGGAAACTAAAGATAATGAAGAAAAATAAAATAAAATATCTTCTAAAAATAAAAATGAAAAATAAAAAGAAAATATTGAAAGGGGAGCATGTTCATACATCTCCTAAGGTGACCACTTATTTGTTACGTTCCACATGGGCACCGTTGTAGTGCTTCAATCTTTGTCCGTTAACTTTGAATTCATGTTCGTCAGTGATGGACTTGATTATCATGGCACCATGAGAGAATGGTTTGACAACTTCGAATGGTCCCGACCATCTTGATTTCAGTTTTTTCGGGAAAAGTTTTAGCCGAGAATTGAATAAGAGAACTAGTTGCCCTGGCATGAATTGCCGTGACAATAGTTTCTTGTCATGCCATTGCTTTGTTTTCTCCTTGTAGATTCGTGCATTGTTATAGGCGAGTGCACATAATTCTTCTATCTCGTTGAGGTCCAACAAACGCTTTTGCCTGGCACTTTCCCAAGCTATATTCATGGTCTTGATTGCCCAATATGCCTTGTGCTCGATTTCCACCGGTAGATGGCATGTTTTGCCATAGACAAGTCGGAAGGGGGACATACCTAAGGGTGTTTTGAATGCAGTGCGATATGCCCAAAGTGCGTCATCTAGTCTTACTGACCAATCCTTCCTAGAGGGATTTACAACTTTCTCGAGTATACCCTTCAATTCTCGGTTGGAAATTTCTGCTTGCCCATTGGTTTGTGGGTGATAGGCCGTGGAAATCTGGTGAGATACACCAAAGCATTGTAACATCTTGGCGATGAGTTTGTTGTCGAAGTACTTGCCTTTATCACTGATAATACTCTCGGTATCCCAAACCATGTAAATATGTTTTTCAGCATGAATTGTTGCACGATCTTAGAATCATTGGTGGGAATTACAGCTGCCTCAACCCATTTAGACACGTAGTCGATGGCAAGTAGAATGTAGAGGTTGCCAAATGAAGATGAGAAAGGTCCCAAAAAATCAATCCCTCATACATCAAACAATTCCACCTCGATGATGTTTTGGAGCGGCATTGATAAGTGTTCAAAAGTACTATTTTTATTACCCTTTTTACTCATATTATTGTTAGACTTAAGCTCATAATAGTTGCATAATTAGTCATTCATGCATTAATTCATGTTTCTTTCCACCGTTGAGCTTGATTACATAACTTGGTGATTTTTGTGGAAAAAGATGCTGCTTTGGTGTGTTTTTGTGTGTGTATGTGCAGGATCACTTGCCAAAGCAATGTTGAGCTAGTTGCCAGGGTAATGCATGAAGGAGACGCCGAGCCAGTTGCCATGGCATTTGTCGACAAAGAAAAAATGCAATAGGGATGTCGAAATTAATGACTTTACAAGCCCAAGATGACATGGAGCAAGGCCCAAGCCCAAAGGAATTTGATTGCCATGCAGAGATTAAAGAAGAATTAAATTCCAAGAAGATAGGAGAAGTTCTAATAGGAATAAAATTATAATAAAGAATTATATTCTTTAAAGATAATTTAATTCCAACTCAAACTCCTCCTCAAAGAAGGACTTGGGCCTAGCCCTATAAATAGCAAGGAGATTTCGACAATCCAAAAAGAGAGCAAGGGGAAATTTCGACAAGAGAGCATTAGGGAATTTCGACTTCTTCTTCTTCTTTGCTTCTATTAGATTCATGGTTTGGGATTATTCTTTGTATATCTTTTGAACCCAACCATGAACTAACTTGATCGGCTATGGTTATTGTGTTTTGTGGTTGTGAGAAACTATTGGTTTTTGTTTAGGTAATAAGAGTTTGTACTTTTCTATTTCAAGGTTTATTCATTCTTGATTCTTATTATTATTTTTGAGTGAATTGGGAGAGGATCTCGTGATTTCATCCATTTATCTAATATCGGGAGAGTTAGATTCAAGAAAGCGAATGAATATGATCTTTATTCAATCAATGATGGTGAAGATTAATCCGGCAGGAATAAGTTAAGGATTTCAACGGCTAAGAGGAGTGCAAGATTGGTTGTTGTTCACCCTTGATTCACTTGGGGATGTATTATCAAGGCATGCACAAGTAGCTAGAGTTTCGACTTAGGGGAAGAAGAAACCATTGAAGAACGCTCCGCCGAACCTTGAAGTTGCTGCCCGATCGCCCAAGTAGTTGCCCAACTAGTCGCCCGAGGCAACCATCAATTAGTTGCCAAGGCAACCCCGTTGTGCAAGTCGCCACGGCAACCTGAGTTGCCCGTGCACTCTTTACCAAGACAATCCAATCGGCTATCACACCTCAACTCACGATAACCTAGCCTATCTCTCTCAATCGATCATCTTTTCTTTTACTTTATTGCTTTTAGTTTAGTTATTAGTTAAACTCCTTTAATTGTGTTTTTACTTTAGTTAGCAAAGTTAAACCTCCTTTACGATTGTCACTCCTCTTCAGGGACACATCGGCGTATAACCTAATCTGCACATTGTTTAAACAAAAGAGGCTCATCACAAAAGTAATGTTTAGCATCATGGAGGAACCGCTTATTTCCTTGGTGAGTAAGGCCATAAGGTAAAATACCACAAACAAGGAAATTAACTAAATCCGCATACCAGGGTATTGCCGAGGCATGTGTTGCCATGGCAACTGCTTCCATGGTTGCCAAGCCGTGCGCATCTAGAGTTGTCGCGACATGCGCGTCAAGGGTTGCCAAGGCATGCACGTCAGTGGTTGTCGAGGCGTGCGCGTCTGGAGTTGCCGAAGCATGCGCGTCAAGAGTTGTTGCGGTGTCGAGGGTTGCCGAGGCATGCGCATCCATGGTTGCCAAGGCGTGCACGTCAAGAGCTGCTGCGGCGTTGAGGGTTACCGAGGCATGGGCATCAAGAGCTGCTACAGCGTCGAGGGTTGCCGACGCATGCACATCCATGGTTGCTGAGGCGTCAATGGTTGCTGAGGTATGCGCATCCATGGATGTCGAGGCAACTAAAAGTTGTTCATCCAGGAATGCATCGTATATCTCTAAATCTGCGTCCTCCTCCTTATTGCGTTCTAAGCGTGATAAATGATCGGCCACTTGATTTTATGTTCCTTTCCTGTGCGTTGGCCTAGGACTGCTCCTACCGCGAAATCACTTGCATCACACATGAGCTCAAAAGGTAGCGTCCAATCTGGTGGAACGACAATGGGTGCCGAGGTAAGCTTTTCCTTTAGGGTTTTGAATGCTTGGGCGCAAGAATCATTAAAATTGAAGACTTTATCTTGGTGGGGGTAGTCTCTCGATCACGTCCACCTTGGCTTTGTCTACTTCAATTCCCTTGGATGAAATCTTGTGGTCGAGCACTATTCCTTCATCTACCATAAGATGGCACTTCTCCTAATTAAGGACTAAATCAGTTTCTTCACATCTTGCCAACACCTTCTCTAAGTTGCTGAGGCAACTGTCGAAATCATTACCAAAAACGGAAAAATCATCCATGAAGATCTCAAGGAAGTCTTCGACCATGTATGAAAAGAGTGCCATCATGCATCTTCTAATGTTACTGCATAACTGAGAAAACTCGAGGAGAGTCATTTTCGATACTTCTTATAGTCCATCTGCACCCTCCATCGGGTGACAATATTGCCCAAAAAGAGTTTGGCCAATGTCCTTGCCACTACTCCCTTTTGCGTTACCATGGTGGAGGTGTCTTTCTTTCGTGTTCCCTTGTAGTCCATGCACATCTTCCACCTTTCTACTGTTCCTGAAGGCATGAATATATTATTAGGAAAAATTATATCAACATCCAACCATTTAATTACCTCATTCTCGTCGGGCTCCATTATGGTTGGATGTAGCCTTCGTTGTCGTGGCAATTGTTGCTCTAGCCAATTGTCGTGGTAATCAGTTGCCAAAATTCGTTGTAAGTTAAGGCAAAAACCAATTTTCTGAAAAGCTTCACGAGTCCAAACACCATTTTCTTTTGGCCTCTCAAACATCTCCATCAGTAGAGATTTCGATGACTTCAAATCTACCAACATCGGTTCCCCAAGACATACCTGCAATGGACGAGGTGAGTTTTTAGAGAATTCGAAAAGTTCAACCATTACCTGCTCATATTCCATTAACACACTATTGCCATCATGATGATCCTGCATGTGGTTGTGCAATTGCCGTGGTAGAGGTGGATGCGAGCAGTCTGCTATAGCATTACTCTTCTCAACCTCTAGGTATGTTGTCACGGCATAGCTCTGTTCAGGCTCCTTAATCATTGCCGAGGTAATTTGTTTCTCAGGCTCATCATTTGTTGGGCAGTCTCTCTCATTGGCATCCTCTTGACTTGGAGGTTCTAGTTGTTCCCCACACATCAGAGAGCTTTCTTTGCATTGTTCCTTATCCTCTTGCCTAGGGACGTTAGTATCCCTATATCTACGGTTTGGTGAAAAAAAACACAGGAGTCTCAAAAAAAGGGGTATAACACGAGGACTTCCCAAGAGGTCAACCATCATAGTACTACTCTCGCCCAGGCACACTTGACTGCGGAGTTCTGATGGGATCTGGTGCATTAGTGCTGGTATGATTACACCCTTCATGTTTTGCACGATTAACATACCTAAGGGCTATGCGTTGCCTTTCTTTTTATCTCTAAATTCTTGAGATTTGGAGAAATAATAAAACCATGCGGGAAACGCGTCCCTCTTTGCCAAAAAAATACAGGAGTCTCAAAAAGAAGGGTGCAACACGAGGACTTCCCAAGAGGTCACTGATCCTAGTACTACTCTCGCCCAAGCACGCTTAACTGCAGAGTTCTAATCAGATCTGGTGCATTAGTGCTGGTATGATCGCACTCATCATGTTCTGCACGATTAACTTACCTAAGGGCTACGCGTTGCCTTTCTTTTTATCTCTAAATTCTTGAGATTTGAAGAAATAATAAAACCATGCGGGAAACGCGTCCCTATATCTACGGTTTAGTGAAAAAAAATACAAGAGTCTCAAAAAGAGGGGTGCAACACGAGGACTTCCCAAGAGGTCACCCATCCTAATACTACTCTCTTCCAAGCACGATTGACTGCGGAGTTCTGATGTGATCCGGTGCATTAATGCTGGTATAATGGCATCCATAATGTTCTGCGCGATTAACTTACCTAAGGGCTACTCGTTGCCTTTTTTTATCTCTAAATTTTTTAGATTTGGTGAAATAATATAACCATGCGGGAAACACATCCCTATATCTACGGGTTGGTAAAAAAACAAAAGAGTCTCAAAAAAGGGGTGCAACACGAGGACTTTCCAAGACGTCACCCATCCTAGTACTACTCTCGCCCAAGCACGCTTGACTGCGGAGTTCTGAGGGATCCAGTGCATTAGTGCTGGTATGATCGCACCCATCATGTCCTGCGCGATTAACTTACCTAAGGGCTACGCGTTGCCTTTCTTTTTATCTCTAAATTCTTAAGATTTGAAGAAATAATAAAACCATGCGGGAAACGCGTCCCTATATCTACGGTTTGCTGAAAAAAAACACAGGAGTCTAAAAAAAGGGTGCAACACGAGGACTTATATGATGTGCATGTTAGAAAGTTATAAATATAATTATTATTTTTCTAATCGGATTTGAACCAAAGACCAACTATAAAAA
The DNA here is from genome assembly GCA_019671005.1 of Hibiscus mutabilis. NCBI lineage: Eukaryota > Viridiplantae > Streptophyta > Magnoliopsida > Malvales > Malvaceae > Hibiscus > Hibiscus mutabilis. The sequence continues at coordinate 45,818,487 of CM033756.1, forward strand.
CGTAGGCTTCTACGATAAATTGAATTTTTACCCCTGCGTTAATATACAATCACATATTATTTACCTTAAATGCAGTAGGAATAAAAAAGGAAATAAACCAACTTATATGATGCATATGTTCAAAAGTTAAAAATATGATTATTATGTTTCTAATTGGATTTGAACCAAGGACCAACAATTAAAAAATATAAGCTTTTACAATCATTCCATGTTATACATTTGTGTTTCTTATACGATCTAATACTATTTACCTTAAAACAAACGTAATTAAACAATAGCCATTTCCATCCATGTACCAAATTTATATAAATAATGATACTTTGTAGTGCAAAAAATCAAATTTTTAAGTTTGGTAAGTTAATAAAAAAAGAGGTTAAAAATGTAAAAGTTTTGATAAACACAAAAAAGTTAAATTTAAAAGCCCAAACGAGGTTGTTTTCAACAAAAACGGTGGCAAGGTGACGTGTCCCTATATATACGGGTTGGTGAAAAAAAACACATGAGTCTCAAAAAGAGGGGTACAACACGAAGACTTACCAAGAGGTCACCCATCCTAGTACTATTCTCGCCCAAGCACGCTTGACTGCAAAGTTCTGATGGGATCCGGTGCATTAGTGATGGTATGATCGTACCCGTCATGTTCTGCGCGATTAACTTACCTAAGGGCTATGCGTTACCTTTCTTTTTATCTCTAAATTCTTGAGATTTGAAGAAATAATAAAACCATGCGAGAAACGCGTCCCTATATCTACGGTTTGGTGAAAAAAACACAAGAGTCTCAAAAATAGGGGTGCAACACGAGGACTTCCCAATAGGTCACCCATCCTAGTACTATTCTCGCCCAAGCACGCTTGACTGCAAAGTTCTGATGGGATCCGGTGCATTAGTGCTGGTATGATCGCACCCGTCATGTTTTGCGCGATTAACTTACCTAAGGGCTACGCGTTGCCTTTCTTTTTATCTCTAAATTATTGAGATTTAAGAAATAATAAAACCATGCGGGAAATGTGTCCCTATATCTACGGTTTGCTTAAAAAAACACGAGTCTAAAAAAAGGGTGCAACACGAAGACTTATATGATGTGCATGTTAGAAAGTTATAAATATAATTATTATTTTTCTAATTGGATTTGAACCAATGACCAACAATAAAAACGTAGGATTCTACGCTAAATTGAATTTTTACCCAGTGTTAATATACAATTACATATTATTTACCTTAAATGCAGTAGGAATAAAAAAAGGAAATAAACCAACTTATATGATGCGTTTGTTCAAAATTTAAAAATATGATTATTATGTTTCTAATTGGATTTGAACCAAGGACCAACAATTAAAAACTATAAGCTTTTACCATCATTCCTTGTTATACTTTTGTGTTTCTTATACGATCTAATACTATTTACCTTAAAACAAACGTAATTAAACAATAGCCATTTCCATCCATGTACCATATTTATATAAATAATGATACATTGCTGTGCAAAAAAATCAAATTTTTAAGTTTGGTAAGTTAATAAAAAAAGAGGTTAAAATGAAAAAAGTTTGATAAACACAAAAAAGTTAAATTTAAAAGCCCAAACGAGGATGTTTTCAACGAAAACGGTGGCAAGGCGACGCGTCCCTATATATACGGTTTGGTGAAAAAAAACACAGGAGTCTCAAAAAGAGAGGTGCAACACGAAGACTTCCCAAGAGGTCACCCATCCTAGTACTACTCTCGCCCAAGCACGCTTACCTGCAAAGTTCTTATGGGATCCGGTGCATTAGTGCTTGTATGATCACACCCCTCATGTTCTGCGCGATTAACTTACCTAAGGGCTACGCGTTGCCTTTCTTTTTATCTCTAAATTCTTGATATTTGAAGAAATAATCAAACCATTTGAGAAATTCATCCCTATATCTAGGGTTTTGTGAAAAAACACAAAGTCTCAAAAACAGAGGTGCAACACGAGGACTTCCTAAGAGGTCACCCATCCTAGTACTGCTCTTATCCAAGCACGCTTGACTGCGGAGTTCTGATAGGATCCGATGCATTAGTGCTCGTATGATCGCACCCGTCATGTTCTGCGCGATTAACTTACCTAAGTGCTACGCGTTGCCTTTCTTTTTATCTCTAAATTCTTGAGATTTGGAGAAATAATAAAACTATGCGGGAAACGTGTCCCTATATCTACGGTTTGGTGAAAAAAAGCACAGGAGTCTCAAAAAAGGGGTGCAACACAAGGACTTCCCAAGAGGTCACCCATCCTGGTACTACTTCGCCCAAGCACGCTTGACTGCGGAGTTCTGGTGGGATCCGGTACATTAGTGCTCGTATGATCGCACCCGTCATGTTCTGCGCGATTAACTTACCTAAGGGCTACGCGTTGCCTTTCTTTTTATCTCTAAATTCTTGATATTTCAAGAAATAATAAAACCATTTGGAAATGCATCCCTATATCTAGGGTTTGGTGAAAAAACACAAAGTCTCAAAAACAGAGGTGCAACACGAGGACTTCCTAAGAGGTCACCCATCCTAGTACTGCTCTTGTCCAAGCACGCTTGACTGCGGAGTTCTGATGGGATCCGATGCATTAGTGCTCGTATGATCGCACCCGTCATGTTCTGCACGATTAACTTACCTAAGTGCTATGCGTTGCCTTTCTTTTTATCTCTAAATTCTTGAGATTTGGAGAAATAATAAAACTATGCGGGAAACGTGTCCCTATATCTACGATTTGGTGAAAGAAAGCACAGGAGTCTCAAAAAAGGGGTGCAACACAAGGACTTCCCAAGAGGTCACCCATCCTGGTACTACTTCGTCCAAGCACGCTTGACTGCGGAGTTCTGATGGGATCCGGTGCATTAGTGCTCGTGTGATCGCACCCGTTATGTTCTGGGCGATTAACTTACCTACGGGCTACGCGTTGCCTTTCTTTTTATCTCTAAATTCTTGAGATATAGAGAAAAAATAAAAGCATGCAGGAAACGCGTACCTATATCTACGGTTTGATGAAAAAAAACACAGGAGCCTCAAAAAGAGGGTCGCAACACGAGGGCTTCCCAAGAGGTGACCCATCTTAGTACTATTCTCGCCCAAGCATGCTTGACTGTGGAGTTCTGATGAGATCCGATGCATTAGTGCTGGTATGATCACACTCGTCATGTTCTTCACGATTAACTTACCTAATGGCTACGCGTTGCCTTTCTTTTTATCTCTAAATTCTTGAGATTTGGAGAAATAATAAAACCATGCGGGAAGCGCGTCCCTATATTTGGTGAAGCTACGCGTTGCCTTTCTTTTTATCTCTAAATTCTTGAGATTTGGAGAAATAATAAAACCATGCGGGAAGCGCGTCCCTATATCTACGGTTTGGTGGAAAAAAATCACATGAGTCTGAAAAAGAGGGCTGCAACACGAGGACTTAGATGATACCCATCCTAGAAAATTATAAATATAATTATTATTTTTCGAATTGGAGTTTGACCAGGATCCGGTGCATTAGTAAAAACGTATGCTTCTACGATAAATTGAATTTCTACGCGATTAATATACAATCACATATTATTTACCTTTGCCTTTCTTTTTAGGAAATAAATTCTTATATTTTTGAGAAATAATAAAAAGTTCAAAATATGATTATTATGTTTCTAATTATTTGAACCAAGGGTTTAATTAAAAATATAAGAGTCTCAAAACCATGATTCCATGTTATACTTTTGTGTTTATTAGGTCACGATCTCCTAATATTTACTTAAAACAAACTTAATTAAACAATAGCCATTTTGATGGGATTACCAAATTTATATAAAGAATGATACATTATGATCAAAACCCTTCATGTTTTTAAGTGATTAAGTTTAAAAAAAGAGGTTAAAAATGTTGCCTTTTTTTTAATCACTAAAATTATTAAGATTAAAAGAGATATAGTTTAAAACAAAAGCGGGGAAACGCACGCGTCCCTGTATCTACGGTTTGGTGAAAAAAACACATGAGTCTCAAAAGGAGGGAGCAAAATGAGGTCTTCCCAAGAGGTCACCCATCCTAGTACTACTCTCGCCCAAACACCCTTGACCATGGAGTTCTGATGGGATCCGGTGCATTAGTGCTGGTATGATCGCACCTGTCATGTTTTGCGTGATTAACTTACCTAAGGGCTACGCGTTGCCTTTCTTTTTATCTATAAATTCTTGAGATTTGAACAAATAATAAAATCATGCGGGAAACGTGTCATTATATCTACGGTTTGGTGAAAAAATCATACGAGTCTCAAAAAGAGGGGTGCAACACGAGGATTTCCCAAGAGGTCACCCATCCTGGTACTACTCTCGCACAAGCACGCTTAACTGCGGAGTTCTGATGGGATCCGGTGCTTTAGTGCTAGTATGATCGCACCCGTCATGTTCAGCGTGATTAACTTACCTAAGGGCTACGCATTGCCTTTCTTTTTATCTCTATATTCTTGAGATTTGGAGAAATAATAAAACCATTTGAGAAATGCATCCCTATATCTAGGGTTTGGTGAAAAAACACAAAGTCTCAAAAAGAGAGGTGCAATACGAGGACTTCCCAAGAGGTCACCCATCATCGTGCTACTTTCGTCCAAACATGCTTAACTGCGGAGTTCTGAAGGGATCCGGTGCATTAGTGCTGGTATGATCGCACCCATCATGTTTAGCGCGATTAACATACTTAAGGGCTACGCGTTGCCTTTCTTTTTATCTCTAAATTCTTGAGATTTGGAGAAATAATAAAACCATGTGGGAAACGAGTCCCTATATCTACGGTTTGGTGAAAAAAAACACACATGAGTCTCAAAAAGGGGTGCAACACAAGGACTTCAAAAGAGGTCACCCATCCTAGTACTACTCGTCCACCCACGCACGCTTAACTACGGAGTTCGATGGGATCCGTGCATTAGTGCTGCATTGATCGCACCGTTATGTGACGGGCGATTAACTTACCTACGGACTACGTCGTTGCCTTTCCTTTTATCTCTAAATTCTTGAGATATAGAGAAAAAATAAAAGCATGCAGCGTTGTCTCATCCCTATATCTACGGTTTGGTGAAAAAAACACAAGAGTCTCATAAAGTGGGGTGCAACACGAGGACTTCCCAAGAGGTTACCCATCTTAGTACTATTCTCGCCAAACGCTTGCATTGTGGAGTTCGATGGGATCCGATGCATTAGTTTGGTATGATCGCACCCGTCATGTTCTGCATGATTAATTTACCTAAGGGCTACGCGTTGCCTTTCTTTTTATCTCGAAATTCTTGAGATTTGGAGAAATAATAAAACCATGCGGGAAGCGCGTCCCTATATTTGGTGAAGCACGCGTTGCCTTTCTTTTTATCCATGTTTGAGGGAGAAATAATAAAACCACGGGAAGCGCGTCCCTAAGAGTGGAAAAAATCAAACGAAAAAGAGGGGTGCAACACGAAGACTTCCCAAGAGGTCACTCATCCTAGTGCTACTCTCGCCTAAGCACGCTTAACTACGGAGTCCTGATGGGATCAGGTGCATTAGTGCTGGTATGATCGCACCCGTCATGTTATGCGCGATTAACTTACCTAAGGGCTACGCGTTGCCTTTCTTTTCATCTATAAATTCTTGGGATTTGAGGAAATAATAAAACCATGCGGGAAACGCGTACTTATATCTACGGTTTGGTGAAAAAAAACACAAGAGTCTCAAAAAAGGGGTGCAACACGAGGACTACCCAAGAGGTCACCCATCCAGTACTACTTACGCCCAAGCACGCTTGACTGCGGAGTTCTGATGGGATTCCGGTGCATTAGTGCTGGTATGATCGCACCCGTCATGTTCTGCACGATTAACTTGCCTAAGGGCTACGCGTTGCCTTTTTTTATCTCTAAATTCTTGAGATTTGGAAAAATAATAAAATTATGCGGGAAACGCGTCCATATATCTATGGTTTGGTGGAAAAAGCACAGGAGTCTCAAAAAGAGGGGTGCAACACAAGGACTTCCCAAGAAGGTCAACCATCCTAGTAGTTGTCTCGCCCAAACACGTTTGACTGCGGAGTTCTGATGGAATCCGATGCATTAGTGCTGGTATGATTGCACCCGTCATGTTTTGTGGGATTAACTTACCTAAGGGCTAAGCGTTGCCCATCTTTTTATCTCTAAATTCTTGAGATTTGAAGAAATAATAAAACCATGCGGGAAACGGGTCCCTATATCTACGGTTTGGTGAAAAAAAACACATGAGTCTCAAAAAGAGGGGTGCAACACGAGGACTTCGCAAGAGGTCACCCATCCTAGTACAACTCTCGCCCAAGCACGCTTAACTGCGGAGTTTTGATGAGAACCGGTGCATTAGTGCTAGTATGATCGCACCCGTCATGTTCTGCGCGATTAACTTACCTAAGGGCTACGCGTTGCCTTTCTTTTTATCTCTAAATTCTTGAGATTTGAAGAAATAATAAAACCATTTGAAAAATGCGTCTCTATATCTAGGGTTTGGTGAAAAAACACAAAAAAAAACACATGAGACTCAAAAGAGGGGTACAACACAAGGACTTATATGATGTGCATGTTAGAAAGTTATAAATATAATTATTCTTTTTTTTCTAATGGGATTTTTAAACCAATGACCAACAATAAAAACGTGCAACACAAGGACTTCCCTACGATAAATTGAATTTTTACCCTGTGTTAATATACAATCACATATTTTTTACCTTAAATGCAGTAGGGATAAAAAAGGAAATAAACTAGCAGTAGGGATAAAAAAGAAAATAAACTAACTTATATGATGCGTAAGTTCAAAAGTTAAAAATATGATTATTATGTTTCTAATTAAATTTGAAACAACAGCCAACAATTAAAAAATATAAGCTTTTACCATCATTCCATTTATACTTGTTTGTTTATTATATGATCTAATACTATTTACCTTAAAACAGACGTAATTAAACAATAGCCATTTCCATCCATGTACCAAATTTATATAAATAATGATACATTGCTGCGCAAAAAAAATCAAAATTTTAAGTTTGGTAAGTTAATAAAAAAAGAGGTTAAAAATGTAAAAGTTTTGATAAACACTAAAAAAGTTAAATTTAAAAGAAGGGTGCAAACGAGGTCTATTTTCAAGGTCACCCATCCTAATACTACTCTAACCGCAAGCACCCTATATATATACGGAGTTTTGGTGAAAAAAACACATGAGTCTCAAAAATGGGTGCACCCTTCATGTTTTGCCTGATTAACTTACCTAAGGGCTTGCCATGCCTTTTTATATCTCTAAGTTCTTTAGATTTGGAGAAATAACAAAACCATGCGGGAAACACGTCCCTATATCTACGGTTTGGTGAAAAAAAACACAGGAGTCTCAAAAAGAGGGGTACAACACGAGGACTTCCCAAGAGGTCACCCATCCTAGTACTACTCTCGGTCAAGCATGCTTGACTGCAGAGTTTTGATGGGATCCGGTGCATTAGTACTGGTATGATTGCACCCGTCATGTTCTGCGCGATTAACTTACCTAAGGGCTACGCGTTGCCTTTCTTTTTATCTCTAAATTCTTGAGATTTGAAAAAATAATAAAACCATGCGGGAAACACGTCTCTATATCTACTGTTTGGTGGAAAAAACACATGAGTCTCAAAAAAAGGGATGCAACACGAGGGCTTCCCAAGAGGTCACCTATCCTAGTACTACTCTAGCCCAGGCGCGCTTGACTGCGGAGTTCTGATGGGATCCGGTGCATTAGTGCTGGTATGATCGCACTTGTCATGTTCTGCGCGATTAACTTAGCTAAGGGCTACGTGTTGCCTTTCTTTTTATGTCTAAATTCTTGAGATTTGGAGAAATAATAAAACCATGCGGGAAACACGTCTCTATATCTACTGTTTGGTGGAAAAAACACATGAGTCTCAAAAAAAGGGATGCAACACGAGGGCTTCCCAAGAGGTCACCTATCCTAGTACTACTCTAGCCCAGGCGCGCTTGACTGCGGAGTTCTGATGGGATCCGGTGCATTAGTGCTGGTATGATCGCACTTGTCATGTTCTGCGCGATTAACTTAGCTAAGGGCTACGTGTTGCCTTTCTTTTTATGTCTAAATTCTTGAGATTTGGAGAAATAATAAAACCATGCGGGAAACGCGTCCCAGTATCTACGGTTTGGTGAAATAAAATATAAGAGTCTCAAAAAGAGGGGTGCTAAACGAGGACTTCCCAAGAGGTCACCCATCCTAGTACTACTTTCGCCCAAGCACATTTTACTGCAGAGTTCTGATGGATCCGGTGCATTAGTGCTGGTATGATCGCAGCGGTTATGTTTTGAGTGATTAAATTACCTAAGGGCTACGCGTTGCCTTTCTTTTTATCTCTAAATTCTTGAGATTTGGGGAAATAATAAAATCATGCGGGAAACGTGTCCCAATATCTACGGTTTGGTGAAAAAAAACACAAGCCTCAAAAAGACAGGTGCAACACGAGGACTTCCCAAGAGGTCACCCATCCTAGTACTACTCTCGCCCAAGAACGCTTTACTGCGGAGTTCTGATGGGATCCGGTGCATTAGTGCTGGTATGATCACACCCGTCACTTTCTGCGCGATTAAATTACCTAAGGGCTACGCGTTGCCTTTCTTTTTATCTCTAAATTCTTGAGATTTGGAGAATTAATAAAACCATGCGGGAAACGCGTCCCAATATCTACGGTTTGGTGAAAAAAACACAAGAGTCTCAAAAAGAGGGGTGCAACACGAGGACTTCCCAAGCGGTCACCCATCCTAGTACTACTCTCGCCCAAGCACGCTTTACTGAGGTGTTCTGATGGGATCCGTGCGCTTATTAGTCTTTGGTATGATCGCACCCGTAATGTTCTGTGCGATTAACTTACCTAAGGGCTACGCGTTGCCTTTCTTTTTATCTCTAAATTATTGAGATTTGAAAAAATAATAAAACCATGCGGGAAACACGTCTCTATATCTATTGTTTGGTGGAAAAAACACATGAGTCTCAAAAAGAGGGATGCAAGAGGAGGGCTTCTCAAGAGGTCACCTATCCTAGTACTACTCTAGCCCAAGCGCGCTTGACTGCGGAGTTCTGATGGGATCCAGAGCATTAGTGCTGGTATGATCGCACCTGTCATGTTCTGCGCGATTAACTTATCTAAGGGCTACGTGTTGCCTTTCTTTTTATCTCTAAATTCTTGAGATTTGGAGAAATAATAAAACCATACGGGAAACGCGTCCCTATATCTACAGTTTGGTGAAAAAAAAAACACAAGAGTCTCAAAAAGAGGGGTGCAACACGAGGACTTCCCAAGAGGTCACCTACCCTAGTACTGCTCTCGCTCGGGCACGCTTGACTGCGGAGTTCTGATGGGAACCAGTGCATTAGTGCTGGTATGATCGCACCCATCATATTTTGCGCGATTAACTTACCTAAGGGCTACGTGTTGCCTTTCTTTTTATCTCTAAATTCTTGAGATTTGAAGAAATAATAAAACCATGCGGGAAACGCAGCGTCCTATATATCTGATTTGGTGAAAAAAACACAGGAGTCTCAAAAAGAGGGGTGCAACACGAGGACTTATATGATGTGCATGTTAAACGTTATAAATATAATTATTATTTTTCTAATTGGATTTGAACCATTGACCAACAATAAAAACGTAGGCTTCTACGATAAATTGAATTTTTACCCCTGTGTTAATATATAATCACATATTATTTACCTAAAATGCAGTAGGAATAAAAAAAGGAATGCATATGTTCAAAAGTTAAAAATATGATTATTATGTTTCTAATTGGATTTGAACTAAGGACCAACAATTAAAAAATATAAACTTTTACGATCTAATACTATTTACCTTAAAACAAACGTAATTAAACAATAGCCATTTCCATCCATGTACCAAATTTATATAAATAATGATACATTGTTGCGCAAAAAAATCAAATTTTTAAGTTTGGTAAGTTAATAAAAAAAAAGAGGTTAAAAATGTAAAAGTTTTGATAAACACTAAAAAAGTTTATTTTAAAAGCCCAAACGAGGCTGTTTTCAACGAAAACGGTGGCAAGGCGACGCGTCCCTATATATACGGTTTGGTGAGAAAAAACACTTGAGTCTCAAAAAGAGGGGTGCAACACGAAGACTTCCCAAAAGGTCACCCATCCTAGTACAACTATCGCCCAAGCACGCTTGACTGCGGAGTTCTGATGGGATCCGGTGCATAAGTGCTGGTATGATCGCACCAATCATGTTCTGCGCGATTAACTTACCTAAGGACTACGCGTTGCCTTACATTTTATCTCTAAATTCTTAAGGTTTGGAGAAATAATAAAACCATGCAGGAAATGCGTCCCTACATCTACTGTTTGGTGGAAAAAAAAACAGGAGTCTCAAAAAAGTGGTGCAACACGAGGACTTCGCAAGAGGTCACCCATCCTAGTATTACTCTAGCCCAAGCACGTTTCACTGTAGAGTTTTGATGGGATCCAGTGCATTAGTGCTACTATGATCGCACCCATCATGTTTTGCGCGATTAACTTACCTAAGGGCTACGCGTTGCCTTTCTTTTTATCTCTAAATTATTGACATTTGGAGAAAGAATAAAACCATGCGGGAAATGCGTCCCTATATCTACGGTTTGTTGAAAACAACACAAGAGTCTCAAAAAGAGGGGTGCAACACGAGGACTTCCAAAGAGGTCACCCATCCTAGTACTACTCTCGCCCAAGCACGCTTAGCTGCAGAGTTCTGATGGGATCCAGTGCATTAGTGCTGGTATGATCGCATCCGTAATGTTTTGTGCGATTAACTTACCTAAGGGCTACGCGTTGCCTTTCTTTTAATCTCTAAATTCTTGAGATTTGGAGAAATAATAAAACCATGCGGGAAACACGTCCCTATATCTACGGTTTGATGAAAAAAAACGCATGTGTCTCAAAAAGAGGGGTGCAACACGAAGACTTCCCAAGAGGTCACCCATCCTAGTACAACCCTCACCCAAGTACGCTTAACTACGGAGTTCTAAAGGGATATAGTGAATTAGTGCTGGTATGATCGCATCCGTCATGTTCTGAGCGATTACTTACCTAAGGGCTACGCGATGCCTTTCTTTATATCTCTAAATTCTTGAGATTTGAAGAAATAATAAAACCTTGCGGGGAACGTATCCCTATATCTACAGTTTGGTAAAAAAACACAGGAGTCTCAAAAAGAGGGGTGCAACACGAGGACTTATATAATGTGCATGTTAGGAAGTTATAAATATAATTATTATTTTTCTAATTGGATTTGAACCAATGACCAACAATAAAAACGTAGGCTTCTACGATAAATTGAATTTTTACCCCTGTGTTAATATACAATCACATATTATTTACCTTAAATGCAGAGGAATAAAAAAAGGAAATAATCCAACTTATATGATGCGTATGTTCAAAAGTTAAAAATATGATTATTATGTTTCTAATTGGATTTGAACCAAGGACCAGCAATTAAAAAATATAAGCTTTTACCATCATTCCATGTCATACTTTTGTGTTTATTATATGAGATAATACTATTTACCTAAAAACAAACGTAATTAAACAATAGCATTTCCATCCATGTACTAAATTTTTATAAATAATGATACATTGCTGTGCAAAAAAATAAAATTTTTAAGTTTGGTAAGTTAATAAAAAAAGATTATAAATGTAGAAGTTTTGATAAACAGTAAAAAGTTAAATTTAAAAGCCCAAACGAGGTTTTTTCAACGAAAACGGTGGCAAGGCGACGCGTCCCTATATATACGGATTGGTGAAAAAAAACACTAGTCTCAAAAAGAGGGGTGCAACACGAAGATTTCCCAAGAGGTCACCCATCCTAGTACTACTCTTGCCCAAGAAAGCTTTACTACAGAGTTCTGATGGGATCCGGTGTATTAGTGCTGGTATGATCGCAACTGTCATGTTCTACGCGATTAACTTACCTAAGGGCTACGCGTTGCCTTTCTTTTTATCTCTAAATTTTTGAGATTTGGAGAAATAATAAAACCATGCGGGAAACGCGTCCCTATATCTACAGTTTGGTGAAAAAAAATACAGGAGTCTTAAAAAGAGGGGTGCAACACGAGGACATCCCAAGAGGTCACCCATCTTATTACTACTCTCGCCCAAGTACGCTTGACTGTGGAGTTCTGATGGGATCCTGTGCATTAGAGCTGGTATGATGGCACCCGTCATGTTTTGCGCGATTAACTTATCTAAGGGCTACGCGTTGCCTTTCTTTTTATCTCTAAATTCTTGAGATTTGAAGAAATAATAAAGCCATACGGAAACACGTCCCTATATCTACGATTTGGTGAAAAAAAACACACGAGACTCAAAAAGAGGGGTGCAACACAAGGACTTATATGATGTGCATGTTAGAAAGTTATAAATATAATTATTATTTTTCTAATTGGATTTAAACCAATGACCAACAATAAATACGTAGGCTTCTACGATAAATTGAATTTTTACCCCTGTGTTAATATACAATCACATATTTTTTACCTTAAATGCAGTAGGGATAAAAAAAGGAAATAAACCAACTTATATGATGCGTAAGTTCAAAAGTTAAAAATATGATTATTATGTTTCTAATTAAATTTGAAACAACTTCAAACAATTAAAAAATATAAGCTTTTACCATCATTCCATGTTATACTTGTGTGTTTATTATACGATCTAATACTATTTACCTTAAAACAAACGTAATTAAACAATAGCCATTTCCATCCATGTACCAAATTTATATAAATAATGATACATTGCTGTGCAAAAAAATCAAAATTTTAAGTTTGGTAAGTTAATAAAAAAAGAGGTTAAAAATGTAAAAGTTTTGATAAACACTAAAAAAGTTAAATTGAAAAGCCCAAACGAGGCTGTTTTCAACGAAAACAGTGGCAAGGCGACGCGTCCCTATATATACGGTTTCGTGAAAAAAACACATGAGTCTCAAAAAGAAGGGTGCAACACGAAGACTTGCCTAAGGGCTACGCGTTGCCATTCTTTTTATCTCTAAATTCTTTAGATTTGGAGAAATAATAAAACCATGCGGGAAACACGTCCCTATATCTACGGTTTGGTGAAAAAAACACAGGAGTCTCAAAAAGAGGGGTACAACACGAGGACTTCCCAAGAGGTCCCCATCCTAGTACTACTCTCGGTCAAGCATGCTTGACTGCAGAGTTTTGATGGGATCCGGTGCATTAGTGCTGGTATGATCGCACCCATCATGTTCTGCGCGATTAACTTACCTAAGGGCTACGCGTTGCCTTTCTTTTTATCTCTAAATTCTTTAGATTTGAAAAAATAATAAAACCATGCGGGAAACACGTCTCTATATCTACGGTTTGGTGGAAAAAACCCAGGAGTCTAAAAAAGAGGGGTGCAACACGAGGGCTTCCCAAGAGGTCACCTATCCTAGGACTACTCTAGCCCAAACGCGCTTGACTGCGGAGTTCTGATGGGATCCGGTGCATTAGTGCTGGTATGATCGCACCTGTCATGTTCTACGTGATTAACTTACCTAAGGGCTACGCATTGCCTTTATTTTTATCTCTAAATTCTTGAGATTTGGAGAAATAATAAAACCATACGTGAAACTCATCCCTATATCTACGGTTTGGTGAAAAAAAAACACGAGTCTCAAAAAGAGGGGTGCAACACGAGGACATCCCAATAGTCACCCATCCTAGTACTACTCTCGCCCAAGCACGCTTGATTGCGGAGTTCTGATGGGATGCGATGCATTAGAGCTGGTATGATCGCACGCATCATGTTCTGCGCGATTAACTCACCTAAGGGCTACGCGTTGCCTTTCTTTTTATCTCTAAATTCTTGAGATTTGGAGAAATAATAAAACCATGCGGAAACACGTCCCTATATCTACGGTTTGGTGAAAAATAACACAAGAGTCTCAAAAAGAGGGATGCAACACGAGGGCTTCCCAAGAGGTCACCTATCCTAGTACTACTCTAGCCCAAGCTCGCTTGACGGCGGAGTTCTGATGGGATCCGGTGCATTAGTGCTGGTATGATCGCACCCATCATGTTTTGCGCGATTAACTTACCTAAGGGCTACGTGTTGCCTTTCTTTTTATCTCTAAATTCTTGAGATTTGAGAAATAATAAAACCATACGGGAAACGCGTCCCTATATCTACGGTTTGGTGAAAAAAAAACACGAGTCTCAAAAAGAGGGGTGCAACACGAGGACACCCCAATAGGTCACCCATCCTAGTACTACTCTCGCCCAAGCATGCTTGACTACGGAGTTCTGATGGGATGCGGTGCATTAGAGCTGGTATGATCGCACCCATCATGTTCTGCGCGATTAACTTACCTAAGGGCTACGCGTTGCCTTTCTTTTTATCTCTAAATTCTTGAGATTTGGAGAAATAATAAAACCATGCGGGAAACACGTCCCTATATCTACGGTTTGGTGAAAAAAAAACACAAGAGTCTCAAAAAGAGGGGTGCAACACAAGGACTTCCCAAGAGGTCACCTATCCTAGTACTGCTCTCGCCTGAGCACGCTTAATTGCGAAGTTCTGATGGGAACCGGTGCATTAGTGCTGGTATGATCGAACCCATCATGTTTTGCGTGATTAACTTACCTAATGGCTATGCGTTGCCTTTCTTTTTATCTCTAAATTTTTTAGATCTGAAGAAATAATAGAATCATGCGGGAAACGCGTCCCTATAACTACGGTTTGGTGAAAAAAAACACAGGAGTCTCAAAAAGAGGGGTGCAACACGAGGACTTATATAATGTGCATGTTAGAAAGTTATAAATATAATTATTATTTTTCTAATTGGATTTGAACCAATGACTAACAACAAAAACGTAGGCTTCTACGATAAATTGAATTTTTACCCCTGTGTTAATATACAATCACATATTATTTACCTTAAATGCAGAGGAATAAAAAAAGGAAATAATCCAACTTATATGATGCGTATGTTCAAAAGTTAAAAAATATGATTATTATGTTTCTAATTGGATTTGAACCAAGGACCAACAATTAAAAAATATAAGCTTTTACCATCATTCCATGTCATACATTTGTGTTTATTATATGATATAATACTATTTACCTGAAAATAAACGTAATTAAACAATAGCATTTCCATCCATGTACTAAATTTTTATAAATAATGATACATTGCTGTGCAAAAAAATAAAATTTTTAAGTTTGGTAAGTTAATAAAAAAGATTATAAATGTAAAAGTTTTGATAAACAGTAAAAACTTAAATTTAAAAGCCCAAACGAGGTTGTTTTCAACGAAAACGGTGGCAAGGCGACGCGTCCCTATATATACGGTTTGGTGAAAAAAACACTAGTCTCAAAAAGAGGGGTGCAACACGAAGATTTCCTAAGAGGTCACCCATCCTAGTACTGCTCTTGCCCAAGAACGCTTGACTACGGAGTTCTGATGGGATCCGGTGTATTAGTGCTGGTATGATCACAACTGTCATGTTCTACGTGATTAACTTACCTAAGGGCTACGCGTTGCCTTTCTTTTTATCTCTAAATTTTTGAGATTTGGAGAAATAATAAAACCATGCGGGAAACGCGTCCCTATATCTACAGTTTGGTGAAAAAAAACACATGAGTCTTAAAAAGAGGGGTGCAACACGAGGACATCCCAAGAGGTCACCCATCCTTTTACTACTCTCGCCCAAGCAAGCTTGACTGTGGAGTTCTGATGGGATCCTGTGCATTAGAGCTGGTATGATGGCACCCGTCATGTTTTGCGCGATTAACTTATCTAAGGGCTACGCGTTGCCTTTCTTTTTATTTCTAAATTCTTGAGATTTGAAGAAATAATAAAGCCATACGGAAACACGTCCCTATATCTACGGTTTGGTGGAAAAAAAACACATGAGACTCAAAAAGAGGGGTGCAACACAAGGACTTATATGATGTGCATGTTAGAAAGTTATAAATATAATTATTATTTTTCTAATTGGATTTAAACCAATGACCAACAATAAAAACGTAGGCTTCTACGATAAATTGAATTTTTACCCCTGTGTTAATATACAATCACATATTTTTTACCTTAAATGCAGTAGGGATAAAAAAGGAAATAAACCAACTTATATGATGCGTAAGTTCAAAAGTTAAAAATATGATTATTATGTTTCTAATTAAATTTGAAACAACAGCCAACAATTATAAAATATAAGCTTTTACCATCATTCCATGTTATACTTGTATGTTTATTATACGATCTAATACTATTTACCTTAAAACAAACGTAATTAAACAATAGCCATTTCCATTCATGTACCAAATTTATATAAATAATGATACATTGCTGTGCAAAAAAATCAAAATTTTAAGTTTGGTAAGTTAATAAAAAAAGAGGTTAAAAATGTAAAAGTTTTGATAAACACTAAAAAAGTTAAATTTAAAAGCCCAAACAAGGCTGTTTTCAACGAAAACAGTGGCAAGGCGACGCGTCCCTATATATACGGTTTGGTGAAAAAACATACATGAGTCTCAAAAAGAGGGGTGCAACACGAAGACTTGCCTAAGGGCTACGCGTTGCCATTCTTTTTATCTCCAAATTTTTTAGATTTGGAGAAATAATAAAACCATGCGGGAAACACGTCCCTATATCTACGGTTTGGCGAAAAAAATACAGGAGTCTCAAAAAGAGGGGTACAACACGAGGACTTCCCAAGAGGTCACCCATCCTAGTACTACTCTCGGTCAAGCATGCTTGACTGCAGAGTTTTGATGAGATCCGGTGCATTAGTGCTGGTATGATCGCACCCGTCATGTTTTGCGCGATTAACTTACCTAAGGGCTACACGTTGCCTTTCTTTTTATCTCTAAATTCTTGAGATTTGAAAAAATAATAAAACCATGCGGGAAACACGTCTCTATATCTACGGTTTGGTGGAAAAAACACAGGAGTCTCAAAAAGAGGGGTGCAACACTAGGGCTTCCCAAGAGGTCACCTATCCTAGTACTACTCTAGCCCAAGCGCGCTTGACTACGGAGTTTTGATGGGATCCGGTGCATTAGTGCTGGTATGATCGCACTTGTCATGTTCTGCGCAATTAACTTACCTAAGGGCTACGCGTTGCCTTTCTTTTTATCTCTAAATTCTTGAGATTTAGAGAAATAATAAAACCATTGGATTTGAACCATTGACCAACAATAAAAACGTAGGCTTCTACGATAAATTGAATTTTTACCCCTGTGTTAATATACAATCACATATTATTTACCTTAAATGCAGTAGGAATAATAAAAGGAATGCATATGTTCAAAAGTTAAAAATATGATTATTATGTTTCTAATTGGATTTGAACCAAGGACCAACAATTAAAAAATATAAACTTTTACCATCATTCCATGTTATACTTTTGTGTTTATTATACGATCTAATACTATTTATATAAATAATGATACATTGCTGTGCAAAAAAATCAAATTTTTAAGTTTGGTAAGTTAATAAAAAAAGAGGTTAAAAATGTAAAAGTTTTGATAAACACTAAAAAGTTAAGTTTAAAAGCCCAAACGAGGCTGTTTTCAACGAAAACGGTGCCAAGGCGACGCGTCCCTATATATACGGTTTGGTGAGAAAAAACACATGAGTCTCAAAAAGAGGGGTGCAACACGAAGACTTCCCAAAAGGTCACCCATCCTAGTACAACTATCGCCCAAGCACGCTTGACTGCGGAGTTCTGATGTGATCCGGTGCATAAGTGCTGGTATGATCGCACCAATCATGTTCTGCGCGATTAACTTACCTAAGGACTACGCGTGGCCTTACTTTTTATCTCTAAATTCTTAAGGTTTGGAGAAATAATAAAACCATGCAGGAAATGCGTCCCTATATCTACTGTTTGGTGGAAAAAAAACACAGGAGTCTCAAAAAAATATGGTGCAACACGAGGACTTCCCAAGTGGTCACCCATACTAGTATTACTCTCGCCCAAGCACGCTTCACTGCAAAGTTTTGATGGGATCCAGTGCATTAGTGCTACTATGATCGCACCCATCATGTTTTGCGCGATTAACTTACCTAAGGGCTACGCGTTGCCTTTCTTTTTATCTCTAAATTCTTGAGATTTGGAGAAAGAATAAAACCACGCGGGAAATGCGTCCCTATATCTACGGTTTGTTGAAAACAACACAAGACTCTCAAAAAGAGGGGTGCAACATGAGGACTTCCCAAGATGTCACCCATCCTAATACTACTCTCGCCCAAGCACGCTTAGTTGCAGAGTTCTAATGGGATCCGATGCATTAGTGCTGGTATGATCGCATCCGTAATATTTTGCGCGATTAACTTACCTAAGGGCTACACGTTGCCTTTCTTTTTATCTCTAAATTCTTGAGATTTGGAGAAATAATAAAACCATGCGGGAAACACGTCCCTATATCTACGGTTTGATGAAAAAAAAAACACATGTGTCTCAAAAAGAGGGGTGCAACACGAAGACTTCCCAAGAGGTCACCCATCCTAGTACTACCCTCGCCCAAGCACGCTTAACTACGGAGTTCTAAAGGGATCTAGTGAATTAGTGCTGGTATGACCGCACCTATCATGTTCTACGCGATGCCTTTCTTTATATCTCTAAATTCTTGAGATTTGAAGAAATAATAAAACCATGCGGGAAACGTATCCATATATCTACAGTTTGGTAAAAAAACACAGGAGTCTCAAAATGAGGGGTGCAACACGAGGACTTATATAATGTGCATGTTAGAAAGTTATAAATATAATTATTATTTTTCTAATTGGATTTGAACCAATGACCAACAATAAAAACGTAGGCTTCTACGATAAATTGAATTTTTACCCCTGTGTTAATATACAATCACATATTATTGACCTTAAATGCAGAGGAATAAAAAAAGGAAATAATCCAACTTATATGATGCGTATGTTCAAAAGTTAAAAATATGATTATTATGTTTCTAATTGGATTTGAACCAATGACCAACAATTAAAAAATATAAGCTTTTACCATCATTCCATGTCATACTTTTGTGTTTATTATATGATATAATACTATTTAGGGATCTAGTGAATTAGTGCTGGTATGATCGCACCCATCATGTTCTACGCGATGCCTTTCTTTATATCTCTAAATTTTTGAGATTTGGAGATATAATAAAACCATGCGAGAAACGCGCCCCTATATCTACAGTTTGGTGAAAAAAAACACATGAGTCTTATAAAAAGAGGGGTGCAACACGTGGGCATCCCAAGAGTTCACCCATCCTATTACTACTCTCGCCCAAGCACGCTTGACTGTGGAGTTCTGATGGGATCCTGTGCATTAGAGCTGGTATGATGGCACCCATCATGTTCTGCGCGATTAACTTATCTAAGGGCTACGCGTTGCCTTTCTTTTTATCTCTAAATTCTTGAGATTTGAAGAAATAATAAAGCCATACGGAAACACGTCCCTATATCTATGGTTTGGTGAAAAAAACACATGAGACTCAAAAAGAGGGGTACAACACAAGGACTTATATGATGTGCATGTTAGAAAGTTATAAATATAATTATTATTTTTCTAATTGGATTTAAACCAATGACCAACAATAAAAACGTAGGCTTCTACGATAAATTGAATTTTTACCCCTGTGTTAATATACAATCACATATTTTTTTACCTTAAATGCAGTAGGGATAAAAAAAGGAAATAAACCAACTTATATGATGCATTAGTTCAAAAGTTAAAAATATGATTATTATGTTTCTAATTAAATTTGAAACAACAGCCAACAATTATAAAATATAAGCTTTTACCATCATTCCATGTTATACTTGTGTGTTTATTATACGATCTAATACTATTTACCTTAAAACAAACGTAATTAAACAATAGCCATTTCCATTCATGTACCAAATTTATATAAAAAATGATACATTGCTGTGCAAAAAAATCAAAATTTTCAGTTTGGTAAGTTAATAAAAAAAGAGGTTAAAAACGTAAAAGTTTTGATAAACACTAAAAAAGTTAAATTTAAAAGACCAAACGAGGCTGTTTTCAACGAAAACAGTGGCAAGGCGACGCGTCCCTATACCTACAGTTTGGTGAAAAAAAACACATGAGTCTCAAAAAGAGGGGTGCAACACGAAGACTTGCCTAAGGGCTACGCGTTGCCATTCTTTTTATCTCTAAATTCTTTAGATTTGGAGAAATAATAAAACCATGCGGGAAACACGTCCCTATATCTACGGTTTGGCGAAAAAAACACAGGAGTCTCAAAAAGAGGGGGTACAACACGAGGACTTCCCAAGAGGTCACCCATCCTAGTACTACTCTCGGTCAAGCATGCTTGACTGCAGAGTTTTGATGAGATCCGGTGCATTAGTGCTGGTATGATCGCACCCGTCATGTTTTGCACGATTAACTTAACTAAGGGCTACGCGTTGCCTTTCTTTTCATCTCTAAATTCTTGAGATTTGAAAAAATAATAAAACCCTGCGGGAAACACGTCTCTATATCTACGGTTTGGTGGAAAAAACACAGGAGTCTCAAAAAGAGGGGTGCAACACGAGGGCTTCCCAAGTGATCAACTATCCTAGTACTACTCTAGCCCAAGCGCGCTTGACTGCGGAGTTCTGATGGGATCCGGTGCATTAGTGCTGGTATGATCGCACCTATCATGTTCTGCGCGATTAACTTACCTAAGGGCTACGCGTTGCCTTTCTTTTTATCTCTAAATTCTTGAGATTTGGAGAAATAATAAAACCATTCGGGAAACGCGTCCCTATATCTACGGTTTTGTGAAAAAAAAACACGGGAAACGCGATTAACTTATATGATGTGCATGTTAAAAGTTATAAATATAATTATTATTTTTCTAATTGGATTTGAACCATTGACCAACAATAAAAACGTAGGCTTCTACGATAAATTGAATTTTTACCCCTGTGTTAATATACAATCACATATTATTTACCTTAAATGCAGTAGGAATAATAAAAGGAATGCATATGTTCAAAAGTTATAAATATAATTATTATTTTTCTAATTGGATTTAAACCAATGACCAACAATAAATACGTAGGCTTCTACGATAAATTGAATTTTTACCCCTGTGTTAATATACAATCACATATTTTTTACCTTAAATGCAGTAGGGATAAAAAAAGGAAATAAACCAACTTATATGATGCGTAAGTTCAAAAGTTAAAAATATGATTATTATGTTTCTAATTAAATTTGAAACAACTTCAAACAATTAAAAAATATAAGCTTTTACCATCATTCCATGTTATACTTGTGTGTTTATTATACGATCTAATACTATTTACCTTAAAACAAACGTAATTAAACAATAGCCATTTCCATCCATGTACCAAATTTATATAAATAATGATACATTGCTGTGCAAAAAAATCAAATTTTTAAGTTTGGTAAGTTAATAAAAAAAGAGGTTAAAAATGTAAAAGTTTTGATAAACACTAAAAAAGTTAAGTTTAAAAGCCCAAACGAGGTTGTTTTCAACGAAAACGGTGCCAAGGCGACGCGTCCCTATATATACGGTTTGGTGAGAAAAACACATGAGTCTCAAAAAGAGGGGTGCAACACGAAGACTTCCCAAAAGGTCACCCATCCTAGTACAACTATCGCCCAAGCACGCTTGACTGCGGAGTTCTGATGGGATCCGGTGCATAAGTGCTGGTATGATCGCACCAATCATGTTTTGCGCGATTAACTTACCTAAGGACTACGCGTTGCCTTACTTTTTATCTCTAAATTCTTAAGGATTGGAGAAATAATAAAACCATGCGGGAAATGCGTCCCTATATCTATTGTTTGGTGGAAAAAAAACACAGGAGTCTCAAAAAAATATGGTGCAACACGAGGACTTCCCAAGAGGTCACCCATCCTAGTATTACTCTCGCCCAAGCACGCTTCACTGCAAAGTTTTGATGGGATCCAGTGCATTAGTGCTACTATGATCGCACCCATCATGTTTTGCGCGATTAACTTACCTAAGGGCTACGCGTTGCCTTTCTTTTTATCTCTAAATTCTTGAGATTTGGAGAAAGAATAAAACCACGCTGGAAATGCGTCCCTATATCTACGGTTTGTTGAAAACAACACAAGACTCTCAAAAAGAGGGGTGCAACATGAGGACTTCCCAAGATGTCACCCATCCTAATACTACTCTCGCCCAAGCACGCTTAGTTGCAGAGTTCTAATGGAATCCGATGCATTAGTGCTGGTATGATCGCATCCGTAATATTTTGCGCGATTAACTTACCTAAGGGCTACACGTTGCCTTTCTTTTTATCTCTAAATTCTTGAGATTTGGAGAAATAATAAAACCATGCGGGAAACACGTCCCTATATCTACGGTTTTGTGACAAAAAAACACGGGAAACGCGATTAACTTATATGATGTGCATGTTAAAAGTTATAAATATAATTATTATTTTTCTAATTGGATTTGAACCATTGACCAACAATAAAAACGTAGGCTTCTACGATAAATTGAATTTTTACCCCTGTGTTAATATACAATCACATATTATTTACCTTAAATGCAGTAGGAATAATAAAAGGAATGCATATGTTCAAAAGTTAAAAATATGATTATTATGTTTCTAATTGGATTTGAACCAAGGACCAACACTTAAAAAATAAAAAGTTTTACCATCATCCCATGTTATACTTTTGTGTTTATTATACGATCTAATACTATTTACCTTAAAACAAACGTAATTAAACAATAGCCATTTCCATCCATGTACCAAATTTATATAAATAATGATACATTGCTGTGCAAAAAAATCAAATTTTTAAGTTTGGTAAGTTAATAAAAAAAGAGGTTAAAAATGTAAAAGTTTTGATAAACACTAAAAAAGTTAAGTTTAAAAGCCCAAACGAGGCTGTTTTCAACGAAAATGGTGCCAAGGCGACGCGTCCCTATATATACGGTTTGGTGAGAAAAACACATGAGTCTCAAAAAGAGGGGTGCAACACGAAGACTTCCCAAAAGGTCACCCATCCTAGTACAACTATCGCCCAAGCACGCTTGACTGCGGAGTTCTGATGGGATCCGGTGCATAAGTGCTGGTATGATCGCACCAATCATGTTTTGCGCGATTAACTTACCTAAGGACTACGCGTTGCCTTACTTTTTATCTCTAAATTCTTAAGGATTGGAGAAATAATAAAACCATGCAGGAAATGCGTCCCTATATCTATTGTTTGGTGGAAAAAAAACACAGGAGTCTCAAAAAAATATGGTGCAACACGAGGACTTCCCAAGAGGTCACCCATCCTAGTATTACTCTCGCCCAAGCACGCTTCACTGCAAAGTTTTGATGGGATCCAGTGCATTAGTGCTACTATGATCGCACCCAACATGTTTTGCGCGATTAACTTACCTAAGGGCTACGCGTTGCCTTTCTTTTTATCTCTAAATTCTTGAGATTTGGAGAAAGAATAAAACCAAACTGGAAACGCGTCCCTATATCTACGGTTTGTTGAAAACAACACAAGAGTCTCAAAAAGAGGGGTGCAACATGAGGACTTCCCAAGAGGTCACCCATCCTAGTACTACTCTCGCCCAAGCACGCTTAGTTGCAGAGTTCTGATGGGATCCGATGCATTAGTTCTGGTATGATCGCATCCATAATATTTTGCGCGATTAACTTACCTAAGGGCTACACGTTGCCTTTCTTTTTATCTCTAAATTCTTGAGATTTGGAGAAATAATAAAAACATGCGGGAAACACGTCCCTATATCTACGGTTTGATGAAAAAAAACACATGTGTCTCAAAAAGAGGGGTGCAACACGAAGACTTCCCAAGAGGTCACCCATCCTAGTACTACCTTCGCCCAAGCACGCTTAACTACAGAGTTCTAAAGGGATCTAGTGAATTAGTGCTGGTATGATCACACCCATCATGTTCTGCGCGATTAACTTACCTAAGGGCTACGCGATACCTTTCTTTATATCTCTAAATTCTTGAGATTTGAAGAAATAATAAAACCATGCGGGAAACGTATCCCTATATCTACAGTTTGGTAAAAAAACACATGAGTATCAAAATGAGGGGTGCAACACGAGGACTTATATAATGTGCATGTTAGAAAGTTATAAATATAATTATTATTTTTCTAATTGGATTTGAACCAATGACCAACAATAAAAACGTAGGCTTCTACGATAAATTGAATTTTTACCCCTGTGTTAATATACAATCACATATTATTGACCTTAAATGCAGAGGAATAAAAAAAGGAAATAATCCAACTTATATGATGCGTATGTTCAAAAGTTAAAAATATGATTATTATGTTTCTAATTGGATTTGAACCAAGGACCAACAATTAAAAAATATAAGCTTTTACCATCATTCCATGTCATACTTTTGTGTTTATTATATGATATAATACTATTTACCTAAAAACAAACGTAATTAAACAATAGCATTTCCATCTATGTACTAAATTTTTATAAATAATGATACATTGCTGTGCAAAAAAATAAAATTTTTAAGTTTGGTATGTTAATAAAAAAAGATTATAAATGTAAAAGTTTTGATAAACAGTAAAAAGTTAAATTTAAAAGCCTAAACAAGGTTGTTTTCAACGAATACGGTGGCAAGGCGACGCGTCCCTATATATACGGTTTGGTGGAGAAAAAAACACTAGTCTCAAAAAGAGGGGTGCAACACGAATATTTCCCAAGAGGTCACCCATGATAGTACTACTCTTGCCCAATAACGCTTGACTGCGAAGTTCTGATGGGATCCGGTGTATTAGTGCTGGTATGATCGCAACTGTCATGTTCTACGCGATTAACTTACCTAAGGGCTACGCGTTGCCTTTCTTTTTATCTCTAAATTATTGAGATTTGGAGAAATAATAAAACCATGCGGGAAACGCGCCCCTATATCTACAATTTTGTGAAAAAAAACAAAGGAGTCTCAAAAAGAGGGGTGCAACACGAGGACTTATATGATGTGCATGTTAGAAAGTTATAAATATAATTATTATTTTTCTAATTGGATTTGAACCATTGACCAACAATAAAAACGTAGGCTTCTACGATAAATTGAATTTTTACCCCTGTGTTAATATACAATCACATATTATTTACCTTAAATGCAGTAGGAATAATAAAAGGAATGCATATGTTCAAAAGTTAAAAATATGATTATTATGTTTCTAATTGGATTTGAACCAAGGACCAACAATTAAAAAATATAAACTTTTACCATCATTCCATGTTATACTTTTTTGTTTATTATACGATCTAATACTATTTACCTTAAAACAAACGTAATTAAACAATAGCCATTTCCATCCATGTACCAAATTTATATAAATAATGATACATTGCTGTGCAAAAAAATCAAAATTTTAAGTTTGGTAAGTTAATAAAAAAAGAGGTTAAAAATGTAAAAGTTTTGATAAACACTAAAAAACTTAAGTTTAAAAGCCCAAACGAGGCTGTTTTCAAGGAAAACGGTGCCAAGGCTACGCGTCCTATAAATACGGTTTGGTGAGAAAAAACACATGAGTCTCAAAAAGAGGGGTGCAACACGAAGACTTCCCAAAAGGTCACCCATCCTAGTACAACTATCGCCCAAGCACGCTTTACTGCGGAGTTCTGATGGGATCCGGTGCATAAGTGCTGGTATGATCGCACCAATCATGTTCTGCGCGATTAACTTACCTAAGGACTACGCGTTGCCTTACTTTTTATCTCTAAATTCTTAAGGTTTGGAGAAATAATAAAACCATGCGGGAAATGCGTCCCTATATCTACTGTTTGGTGGGAAAAAAACACAGGAGTCTAAAAAAATGGTGCAACACGAGGACTTCCCAAGAGGTCACCCATCCTAGTAATACTCTCGCCCAAGCACGCTTCACTGCAGAGTTTTGATGGGATCCAGTGCATTAGTGCTACTATGATCGAACCCATCATGTTTTGCGCGATTTACTTACCTAAGGGCTACGCGTTGCCTTTCTTTTTATCTCTAAATTCTTGAGATTTGGAGAAAGAATAAAACCACGCGGGAAACGCGTCCAAATATCTACGGTTTGTTGAAAACAACACAAGACTCTCAAAAAGAGGGGTGCAACATGAGGACTTCCCAAGAGGTCACCCATCCTAATACTACTCTAGCCCAAGCACGCTTAGTTGCAGAGTTCTAATGGGATCCGATGCATTAGTGCTGGTATGATCACATCCGTAATATTTTGCGCGATTAACTTACCTAAGGGCTACGCGTTGCCTTTCTTTTTATCTCTAAATTCTTGAGATTTGGAGAAATAATAAAACCATGCGAGAAACACGTCCCTATATCTACGGTTTGATGAAAAACACATGTGTCTCAAAAAGAGGGGTGCAACACGAAGACTTCCCAAGAGGTCACCCATCCTAGTACTACCCTCGTCCAAGCACGCTTAACTACGGAGTTCTAAAGGAATCTAGTGAATTAGTGCTGGTATGATCGCACCCATCATGTTCTGCGCGATTAACTTACCTAAGGGCTACGCGATGCCTTTCTTTATATCTCTAAATTCTTGAGATTTGAAGAAATAATAAAACCATGCGGGAAACGTATCCCTATATCTACAGTTTGGTAAAAAAACACAGGAGTCTCAAAATGAGGGGTGCAACACGAGGACTTATATAATGTGCATGTTAGAAAGTTATAAATATAATTATTATTTTTCTAATTGGATTTGAACCAATGACCAACAATAAAAACGTAGGCTTCTACGATAAATTGAATTTTTACCCCTGTGTTAATATACAATCACATATTATTGACCTTAAATGCAGAGGAATAAAAAAAGGAAATAATCCAACTTATATGATGCGTATGTTCAAAAGTTAAAAATATGATTATTATGTTTCTAATTGGATTTGAACCAAGGACCAACAATTAAAAAATATAAGCTTTTACCATCATTCCATGTCATACTTTTGTGTTTATTATATGATATAATACTATTTACCTAAAAACAAACGTAATTAAACAATAGCATTTCCATCCATGTACTAAATTTTTATAAATAATGATATATTGCTGTGCAAAAAAATAAAATTTTTAATTTGGGTATGTTAATAAAAAAAGATTATAAATGTAAAAGTTTTGATAAACAGTAAAAAGTTAAATTTAAAAGCCCAAATGAGGTTGTTTTCAACGAATACGGTGGCAAGGCGACGCGTCCCTATATATACGGTTTGGTGAAAAAAAACACTAGTCTCAAAAAGAGGGGTGCAACACGAATATTTCCCAAGAGGTCACCCATACTAGTACTACTCTTGCCCAAGAACGCTTGACTGCGAAGTTCTGATGGGATCCGGTGTATTAGTGCTGGTATGATAGCAACTGTCATGTTCTACGCGATTAACTTACCTAAGGGCTACGCGTTGCCTTTCTTTTTATCTCTAAATTTTTGAGATTTGGAGAAATAATAAAACCATGCGGGAAACGCGCCCCTATATCTACAGTTTGGTGAAAAAAACACAGGAGACTTAAAAAGAGGGGTGCAACACGTGGACATCCCAAGAGGTCACTCATCCTATTACTACTATCCATGCAAATTGGAGTTTGATGGGATCCTGTGCATTAGAGCTGGTATGATGGCACCCATCATGTATTGCGCGATTAATTTACCTAAGGGCTACTCGTTGCCTTTCTTTTTATCTTAAAATTCTTGAGATTTGAAGAAATAATAAAACCATGCGGGAAACGCGTCACTATATCTACGATTTTGTGGAAAAAAAACACAGGAGTCTCAAAAAGAGGGGTGCAACACAAGGACTTATATGATGTGCATGTTAGAAAGTTATAAATATAATTATTATTTTTCTAATTGGATTTGAACCATTGACCAACAATAAAAACTTAGGCTTCTACGATAAATTGAATTTTTACCCCTGTGTTAATATACAATCACATATTATTTACCTTAAATGCAGTAGGAATAATAAAAGGAATGCATATGTTCAAAAGTTAAAAATATGATTATTATGTTTCTAATTGGATTTGAACCAAGGACCAACAATTAAAAAATATAAACTTTTACCATCATTCCATGTTATACTTTTGTGTTTATTATATGATCTAATACTATTTACCTTAAAACAAACGTAATTAAACAATAGCCATTTCCATCCATGTACCAAATTTATATAAATAATGATATATTGCTGTGCAAAAAAATCAAATTTTTAAGTTTGGTAAGTTAATAAAAAAAGAGGTTAAAAATGTAAAAATTTTGATAAACACTTAAAAAGTTAAGTTTAAAAGCCCAATCGAGGCTGTTTTAAACGAAAACGGTGCCAAGGCGACGCGTCCCTATATATACGGTTTGGTGAGAAAAGACACATGAGTCTCAAAAAGAGGGGTGAAACACGAAGACTTCCCAAAAGGTCACCCATCCTAGTACAACTATCGCCCAAGCACGCTTGACTGCGGAGTTCTGATGGGATCCGGTGCATAAGTGCTGGTATGATCGCACCAATCATGTTCTGCGCGATTAACTTACCTAAGGACTACGCGTTGCCTTACTTTTTATCTCTAAATTCTTAAGGTTTGGAGAAATAATAAAACCATGCGGGAAATGCGTCCCTATATCTACTGTTTTGGTGGAAAAAAAACACAGGAGTCTCAAAAAAAATGGTGCAACACGAGGACTTCCCAAGAGGTCACCAATCCTAGTATTACTCTCGCCCAAGCACGCTTCACTGCAGAGTTTTGATGGGATCCAGTGCATTAGTGCTACTATGATCACACCCATCATGTTTTGCGCGATTAACTTACCTAAGGGCTACGCGTTGCCTTTCTTTTTATCTCTAAATTCTTGAGATTTGGAGATAGAATAAAACCACGCGGGAAACGCGTCCCTATATCTACGGTTTGTTGAAAACAACACAAGAGTCTCAAAGAGAGGGGTGCAACATGAGGACTTCCCAAGAGGTCAACCATCCTAGTACTACTCTCGCCCAAGCACGCTTAGTTGTAGAGTTCTGATGGGATCCGATGCATTAGTGCTGGTATGATCGCATCCGTAATATTTTGCGCGATTAACTTGCCTAAGGGCTACGCGTTGCCTTTCTTTTTATCTCTAAATTCTTAAGATTTGGAGAAATAATAAAACCATGCAGGAAACACGTCCCTATATCTACGGTTTGATGAAAAAAAACACATGTGTCTCAAAAAGAGGGGTGCAACACGAAGACTTCCCAAGAGGTCACCCATCCTAGTACTACCCTCGCCCAAGCACTCTTAACTACGGAGTTCTAAAGCGATCTAGGGAATTAGTGCTGGTATGATCGCACCCATCATGTTCTGAGCGATTAACTTACCTAAGGGCTACGCGATGCCTTTCTTTATATCTCTAAATTCTTGAGATTTGAAGAAATAATAAAACCATGCGGGAAACGTATCCCTATATCTACAGTTTGGTAAAAAAACACAGGAGTCTCAAAATGAGGGGTGCAACACGAGGACTTATATAATGTGCATGTTAGAAAGTTATAAATATAATTATTATTTTTCTAATTGGATTTGAACCAATGACCAACAATAAAAACGTAGGCTTCTATGATAAATTGAATTTTTACCCCTGTGTTAATATACAATCACATATTATTGACCTTAAATGCAGAGGAATAAAAAAAGGAAATAATCCAACTTATATGATGCGTATGTTCAAAAGTTAAAAATATGATTATTATGTTTCTAATTGGATTTGAACCAAGGACCAACAATTAAAAAATATAAGCTTTTACCATCATTCCATGTCATACTTTTGTGTTTATTATATGATATAATACTATTTACCTAAAAACAAACGTAATTAAACAATAGCATTTCCATCCATGTACTAAATTTTTATAAATAATGATACATTGCTGTGCAAAAAAATAAAATTTTTAAGTTTGGTATGTTAATAAAAAAAGATTATAAATGTAAAAGTTTTGATAAACAGTAAAAAGTTAAATTTAAAAGCCCAAACGAGGTTGTTTTCAACGAATACGGTGGCAAGGCGACGCGTCCCTATATATACGGTTTGGTGAAAAAAAACACTAGTCTCAAAAAGAGGGGTGCAACACGAAGATTTCCCAAGAGGTCACCCATACTAGTACTACTCTTGCCCAAGAACGCTTGACTGCGAAGTTCTGATGGGATCCGGTGTATTAGTGCTGGTATGATAGCAACTGTCATGTTCTACGCGATTAACTTACCTAAGGGCTACGCGTTGCCTTTCTTTTTATCTCTAAATTTTTGAGATTTGGAGAAATAATAAAACCATGCGGGAAACGCGCCCCTATATCTACAGTTTGGTGAAAAAAACACAGGAGACTTAAAAAGAGGGGTGCAACACGTGGACATCCCAAGAGGTCACTCATCCTATTACTACTCTCGCCCATGCACGCTTGACTGTGGAGTTCTGATGGGATCCTGTGCATTAGAGCTGGTATGATGGCACCCATCATGTATTGCGCGATTAATTTACCTAAGGGCTACTCGTTGCCTTTCTTTTTATCTTAAAATTCTTGAGATTTGAAGAAATAATAAAACCATGCGGGAAACGCGTCACTATATCTACGATTTTGTGGAAAAAAAACACAGGAGTCTCAAAAAGAGGGGTGCAACACAAGGACTTATATGATGTGCATGTTAGAAAGTTATAAATATAATTATTATTTTTCTAATTGGATTTGAACCATTGACCAACAATAAAAACTTAGGCTTCTACGATAAATTGAATTTTTACCCCTGTGTTAATATACAATCACATATTATTTACCTTAAATGCAGTTGGAATAAAAAAGGAAATAAACCAACTTATATATGATGCATATGTTCAAAAGTTAAAAATATGATTATTATGTTTCTAATTGGATTTGAACCAAGGACCAACAATTAAAAAATATAAACTTTTACCATCATTCCATGTTATACTTTTGTGTTTATTATATGATCTAATACTATTTACCTTAAAACAAACGTAATTAAACAATAGCCATTTCCATCCATGTACCAAATTTATATAAATAATGATATATTGCTGTGCAAAAAAATCAAATTTTTAAGTTTGGTAAGTTAATAAAAAAAGAGGTTAAAAATGTAAAAATTTTGATAAACACTTAAAAAGTTAAGTTTAAAAGCCCAATCGAGGTTGTTTTAATAAAAAATGGTGGCAAGGCGAAACGTCCCTATATATACGGTTTGGTGAGAAAAGACACATGAGTCTCAAAAAGAGGGGTGAAACACGAAGACTTCCCAAAAGGTCACCCATCCTAGTACAACTATCGCCCAAGCACGCTTGACTGCGGAGTTCTGATGGGATCGGTCATTAGTTCTAGTATGATCGCACCAATCATGTTTCACGCGATTAACTTACCTAAGGACTACGCGTTGCCTTTCTTTTTATCTCTAAATTCTTAAGGTTTGGAGAAATAATAAAACCATGCGGGAAATGCGTCCCTATATCTACTGTTTTGGTGGAAAAAAAACACAGGAGTCTCAAAAAAAATGGTGCAACACGAGGACTTCCCAAGAGGTCACCAATCCTAGTATTACTCTCGCCCAAGCACGCTTCACTGCAGAGTTTTGATGGGATCCAGTGCATTAGTGCTACTATGATCACACCCATCATGTTTTGCGCGATTAACTTACCTAAGGGCTACGCGTTGCCTTTCTTTTTATCTCTAAATTCTTGAGATTTGGAGATAGAATAAAACCACGCGGGAAACGCGTCCCTATATCTACGGTTTGTTGAAAACAACACAAGAGTCTCAAAGAGAGGGGTGCAACATGAGGACTTCCCAAGAGGTCAACCATCCTAGTACTACTCTCGCCCAAGCACGCTTAGTTGTAGAGTTCTGATGGGATCCGATGCATTAGTGCTGGTATGATCGCATCCGTAATATTTTGCGCGATTAACTTGCCTAAGGGCTACGCGTTGCCTTTCTTTTTATCTCTAAATTCTTAAGATTTGGAGAAATAATAAAACCATGCAGGAAACACGTCCCTATATCTACGGTTTGATGAAAAAAAACACATGTGTCTCAAAAAGAGGGGTGCAACACGAAGACTTCCCAAGAGGTCACCCATCCTAGTACTACCTCGCCCAAGCACTCTTAACTACGGAGTTCTAAAGGGATAGGGAATTAGTCTTTGGTATGATCGCACCCATCATGTTTCGAGCGCGATTAACTTACCTAAGGGCTACGCGATGCCTTTCTTTATATCTCTAAATTCTTGAGATTTGAAGAAATAATAAAACCATGCGGGAAACGTATCCCTATATCTACTGTTTGGTAAAAAACACAGGAGTCTCAAAATGAGGGGTGCAACACGAGGACTTATATAATGTGCATGTTAGAAAGTTATAAATATAATTATTATTTTTCTAATTGGATTTGAACCAATGACCAACAATAAAAACGTAGGCTTCTATGATAAATTGAATTTTTACCCTGTGTTAATATACAATCACATATTATTGACCTTAAATGCAGAGGAAAAAAAAGGAAATAATCCAACTTATATGATGCGTATGTTCAAAAGTTAAAAATATGATTATTATGTTTCTAATTGGATTTGAACCAAGGACCAACAATTAAAAATATAAGCTTTTACCATCATTCCATGTCATACTTTTGTGTTTATTATATGATATAATACTATTTACCTAAAAACAAACGTAATTAAACAATAGCATTTCCATCCATGTACTAAATTTTTATAAATAATGATACATTGCTGTGCAAAAAAATAAAATTTTTAAGTTTGGTATGTTAATAAAAAAAGATTATAAATGTAAAAGTTTTGATAAACAGTAAAAAGTTAAATTTAAAAGCCCAAACGAGGTTGTTTTCAACGAATACGGTGGCAAGGCGACGCGTCCCTATATATACGGTTTGGTGAAAAAAAACACTAGTCTCAAAAAGAGGGGTGCAACACGAAGATTTCCCAAGAGGTCACCCATGCTAGTACTACTCTTGCCCAAGAACGCTTGACTGCGGAGTTCTGATGGGATCAGGTGTATTAGTGCTGGTATGATCGCAATTGTCATGTTCTACGCGATTAACTTACCTGAGGGCTACGCGTTACCTTTCTTTTTATTTCTAAATTTTTGAGATTTGGAGAAATAATAAAACCATGCGGGAAACGCGCCCCTATATCTACAGTTTGGTGAGAAAAAAACACAAGAGTCTTAAAAAGAGGGGTGCAACACGTGGACATCCCAAGAGGTAACCCATCCTATTACTACTCTCGCCCAAGCACGCTTGACTCTAGTGTTCTGATGGGATCCTGTGCATTAGAACTGGTATGATGGCAGCCATCATGTTCTGAGCGATTAACTTACCTAAGGGCTACGCGTTGCCTTTCTTTTTATCTCTAAATTCTTGAGATTTGAAGAAATAATAAAACCATACGGGAAACGCGTCCCTATATCTACGATTTTGTGGAAAAAAAACACAAGAGTCTCAAAAAGAGGGGTGCAACACGAGGACTTATATGATGTGCATGTTAGAAAGTTATAAATATAATTATTATTTTTCTAATTGGATTTGAGCCAATGAACAACAATAAAAACCGTAGGCTTCTACGATAAATTGAATTTTTACCCCTGTGTTAATATACAATCACATATTATTTACCTTAAATGCAGTTGGAATAAAAAAAGGAAATAAACCAACTTATATGATGCGTATGTTCAAAAGTTAAAAATATGATTATTATGTTTCTAATTGGATTTGAACCAAGGACCAACAATTAAAAAATATAAGCTTTTACCATCATTCCATGTTATACTTTTGTGTTTATTATACGATCTAATACTATTTACCTTAAAACAAACGTAATTAAACAATAGCCATTTCCATCCATGTACCAAATTTATATAAATAATGATACATTGCTGTGCAAAAATTCAAATTTTTAAGTTTGGTAAGTTAATAAAAAAAGAGGTTAAAAATGTAAAAGTTTTGATAAACACTAAAAAAGTTAAGTTTAAAAGCCCAAACGAGGTTGTTTTCAATAAAAAATGGTGGCAAGGCGACACGTCCCTATATATACGGTTTGGTGAAAAAAAACACATGAGTCTCAAAAAGAGGGATGCAACACGAGGACTTCCCAAGAGGTCACCCATCCTAGAACTACTCTCGCCCAAGCACGTTTAACTGCAAAGTTCTGATGGAATTCGGTGCTTTAGTTCTAGTATGATCGAACCTGTCATGTTTCACGCGATTAACTTACCTAAGGGCTACGCGTTGTCTTTCTTTTTATCTCTTAATTCTTGAGATTTTGAGAAATAATAAAACCATGCGGGAAACGCGTCCCTATATCTACGGTTTGGTGAAAAAAAATACATGAGTCTCAAAAATAGGGGTGCAACACGAGGACTTCGCAAGAGGTCACCCATCCTAGTACTACTCTCACCCAAGCACGCTTAATTGGGGAGTTTTAATGGGATCCGGTGCATTAGTGCTGGTATAATCGCACCCGTCATGTTCTGCGCGATTAACTTACCGAAGAGCTACGAGTTGCCTTTCTTTTTATCTCTAAATTCTTGAGATTTGAAGAAATAATAAAACCATACGAGAAACGCGTCCCTATATCTACGGTTTGGTGAAAAAAACACAGGAGTCTCAAAAAGAGGGGTGCAACACGAGGACTTCCCAAGAGGTCACCCATCATAGTATTACTCTCGCCCAAGCATGCTTGACTGCGGAGTTCTGATGGGATCCGGTGCATTAGTGCTGGTATGATCGCACCCGTCATGTTCTGCACGATTAACTTACCTAAGGGCTACGCGTTCCCTTTCTTTTTATCTCTAAATTCTTGAGATTTGGAAAAATAATAAAACCATACGGGAAACATGTCCCTATATCTACGGTTTGGTGAAAAAAACACACGTCCCTATATCTACGGTATGTTCAAAAGTTAAAAATATGATTATTATGTTTCTAATTGGATTTGAACCAAGGACCAATAATTAAAAAATATAAGCTTTTACCATCATTCCATGTTATACTTTTGTGTTTATTATACGATCTAATACTATTTACCTTAAAACAAACGTAATTAAACGTAGCCATTTCCATCATTGTACCAAATTTATATAAATAATGATACATTGCTGTGCAAAAAAAATCAAAACTTTATGTTTGGTAAGTTAATAAAAAAGAGGTTATAAATGTAAAAGTTTTGATAAACACTAAAAAAGTTAAATTTAAATGCCCAAACAAGGTTGTTTTCAACGAAAATGGTGGCAAGGCGCCGCGTCCCTATATATACGGTTTGGTGGAAAAAAAACACATGAGTCTCAAAAAGAGGAGTGAAACATGAAAATTTCCCATGAGGTCACCCATCCTAGTACTACTCTCGCACAAGCACGCTTGACTGTGGATTTCTGATGGGATCCGGTGAATTAGTGCTGGTATGATCGCACCCATCATGTTTTGCGTTATTAAATTACCTATGGGCTACGCGTTGCCTTTCTTTTTATCTCTAAATTCTTGAGATTTGGAGAAATAATAAAACCATGCGGGAAAAGCGTCCCTATATCTACGGTTTGGTGAAAAAAACACAAGTCTCAAAAAGAAGGGTGCAACACGAAGACTTCCTAAGAGGTCACCCATCCTAGTACTACTCTCGCCCTAACACGCTTACCTACGGAGTTCTGATGGGATCCAGTGCATTAGTCCTGGTATGATCACACCCATCATGCTCTGCGCGTTTAACTTACCTAAGGGCTACGCGTTGCCTTTCTATTTCACTCTAAATTCTTGAGATTTGAAGAAATAATAAAACCATGCGAGAAATACGTCCCTATATCTACAATTTGGTGAAAAAAAACACAGGCGTCTCAAAAAGAGGGGTGTAACAAGAGGACTTATATGATGTTAATGTTAGAAAGTTATAAATATAATTATTATTTTTCTAATTGGAATTGAACCAATGGCCAACAATAAAAACGTAGGCTTCTACGATAAATTGAATTTTTACCCCTGTGTTAATATACAATCACATATTATTTACCTTAAATGCAGTAGGAATAAAAAAAGGAAATAAACCAACTTTTATGATGCGTATGTTCAAAAGTTCAAAATATGATTATTATGTTTCTAATTGGATTTGAACCAAGGACCAATAATTAAAAAATATAAGCTTTTACCATCATTCCATGTTATACTTTTGTGTTTATTATACGATCTAATACTATTTACCTTAAAACAAACGTAATTAAACAGTAGCCATTTCCATCATTGTACCAAATTTATATAAATAATGATACGTTGCTGTGCAAAAAAATTAAAATTTTAAGTTTGGTAAGTTAATAAAAAAGAGGTTAAAAAAGTAAAAGTTTTGATAAATACTAAAACAGTTAAATTTAAAAGCCCAAAAGAGGTTGTTTTCAACGAAAACGGTGGAAAGGGGACGCGTCCCTATATATACGGTTTAGTGAAAAAAAACACACGAGTCTCAAAAAGAGGGGTGCAACAGAAAGACTTCCCAAGAGGTCACCGATCCTAATACTACTCTGGCCCAAGCACGCTTGACTGCGGAGTTCTGATGGGATCCGGTGCTTTAGTGCTGATTTGATCGCACCGTCATGTTTTGCGCGATTAACTTACCTAAGGGCTACGCGTTGCCTTTCTTTTTTCTCTCTAAATTTTTGATATTTGGAGAAATAATAAAACCATGCGAGAAACGCGTACCTATATCTACGGTTTGGAGAAAAAAAATACATGAGTCTCAAAAAGAGGGGTGCAACACAAGGACTTCCCAAGAGGTCACCCATCCTAGTACTACTTTCGCCCAAGCACGCTTGATTGCTGAAAAAAACGCCCAAGGGGTGCGTCCCTATATCTACGGTTTGCTGGAAAAAAAACCACAAGAGTCTAAAAAAAGGGTGCAACACGAAGACTTATATGATGTGCATGCTAGAAAGTTATAAATATAATTATTATTTTTCTAATTGGATTTGAACCAATGACCAACAATAAAAACGTAGGCTTCTACGCTAAATTGAATTTTTTCCCAGTGTTAATATACAATTACATATTATTTACCTTAATGCAGTAGGAATAAAAAAAGGAAATAAACCAACTTATATGATGCGTTTGTTCAAAAGTTAAAAATATGATTATTATGTTTCTAATTGGATTTGAACCAAGGACCAACAATTAAAAAATATAAGCTTTTACCATCATTCCATGTTATACTTTTGTGTTTCTTATACGATCTAATACTATTTACCTTAAAACAAACGTAATTAAACAATAGCCATTTCCATCCATGTACCAAATTTATATAAATAATGATACATTGCTGTGCAAAAAAATCAAATTTTTAAGTTTGGTAAGTTAATAAAGAAAGAGGTTAAAATGTAAAAGTTTTGATAAACACTAAAAAAGTTAAATTTAAAAGCCCAAACAAGGTTGTTTTCAACGAAAACGGTGGCAAGGCGCCGCGTACCTATATATACGGTTTCGTGAAAAAAAACACATGAGTCTCAAAAAGAGGAGTGCAACATGAAAATTTCCCAGGAATTCACCCATCCTAGTACTACTCTCGCCCAAGCGCACTTAACTGTGGATTTCTGATGGGAACTGGCGCATTAGTGCTGGTATGATCGCACCCGTCATGTTCTGCGCGATTAACTGACCTAACGGCTACATGTTGCCTTTCTTTTTATCTATAAATTCTTCAGATTTGAAGAAAAAATAAAACCATGCGGAAAACACGTCCCTATATCTACGGTTTGGTGAAAAAAAACACAGGAGTCTCAAAAAGAGGGGTGCAACATGAGAACTTATATGATGTGCATGTTAGAAAGTTATAAATATAATTATTATTTTTCTAATTGGATTTGAACCAATGACCAACAATAAAAACGTAGACTTCTACGATAAATTTAATTTTTACCCTTGTGTTAATATACAATCACATATTATTTACCTTAAATGCAGTAGGAATAAAAAAAGGAAATAAACCAACTTATATGATGCGTATGTTCAAAAGTTAAAAATATGATTATTATGTTTCTAATTGGATTTGAACCAAGGACCAACATTTAAAAAATATAAGCTTTTACCATCATTCCATGTTATACTTTTGTGTTTATTATACGATCTAATACTATTTACCTTAAAACAAACGTAATTAGACAATAGCCATTTCCATCATTGTACCAAATTTATATAAATAATGATACATTGCTGTGCAAAAAAATCAAATTTTTAAGTTTGGTAAGTTAATAAAAAATAGGTTAAAATGTAAAAGTTTTGATAAATACCTAAATAGTTAAATTTAAAAGCCCAAAAGAGGCTGTTTTCAACGAAAGCGGCGGCAAGGCGACGCGTCCCTATATATACGGTTTGGTGAAAAAAAAACACATGAGTCTCAAAAAGAGGGGTGCAACACAAAGACTTCCCAAGAGGTCACCCATCCTAGTACTACTCTCGCCCAAGCACGCTTGTGTTAATATACAATCACATATTATTTTTCTAATTGGATTTGAACCAATGACCAACAATAAAAACGTAGGCTTCTACGATAAATTTAATTTTTACCCTTGTGTTAATATACAATCACATATTATTTACCTTAAATGCTGTAGGAATAAAAAAAGGAAATAAACCAACTTATATGATGCGTATGTTCAAAAGTTAAAAATATGATTATTATGTTTCTAATTGGATTTGAACCAAGGACCAACATTTAAAAAATATAAGCTTTTACCATCATTCCATGTTATACTTTTGTGTTTATTATACGATCTAATACTATTTACCTTAAAACAAACGTAATTAGACAGTAGCCATTTCCATCATTGTACCAAATTTATATAAATAATGATACATTGTTGTGCAAAAAAATCAAATTTTTAAGTTTGGTAAGTTAATAAAAAAGAGGTTAAAAATGTAAAAGTTTTGATAAATATCTAAATAGTTAAATTTAAAAGCCCAAAATAGGCTTTTTCAACGAAAGCGGTGGCAAGGCGACGCGTCCCTATATATACGGTTTGGTGAAAAAAAAACACAGGAGTCTCAAAAAGAGGGGTGCAACACAAATACTTTCCAAGAGGTCACCCATCCTAGTACTAGTCTCGCCCAAGCACGCTTGCTGCGGAGTTCTGATGGGATCCGGTGCTTTAGTGCTGATTTGATCGCACCCTAATGTTTTGCGCGATTAACTTACCTAAGGGCTACGCGTTGCCTTTCTTTTTTGTCTCTAAATTTTTGAGATTTGGAAAAATAATAAAACCATGCGAGAAACGCGTCCCTATATCTACGGTTTGGAGAAAAAAACACGGGAGTCTCAAAAAGAGGGGTGCAACACAAGGACTTCCCAAGAGGTCACCCATCCTAGTACTACTTTCGCGCAAGCACACTTTACTACGGAGTTCTGATGGTATCCGGTGCATTAGTGTTGGTATGATCGCACCGGTCATGTTCTGCGCGATTAACATACCTAAAGGCTACGCGTTGCCTTTCTTATTATCTCTAAATTCTTGAGATTTTGAGAAATAATAGAACCATGCGGGAAACGCGTCCCTATATCAACCGTTTGGTGAAAAAAACACAGGAGTCTCAAAAAGAGAGGTGCAATGAGGACTTCCCAAGAGGTCACCCATCCTAGTACTACTATCGCCCAAGCACGCTTGATTGCGGAGTTCTGATGGGATTCAGTGCATTAGTGCTGGTATGATCGCACTCGTCATGTTCTGCGCAATTAACTTACCTAAGGGCTACGCGTTGCCTTTCTTTTTATCTCTAAATTCTTGAGATTTTAAGAAATAATAAAACCATGCGGGAAACACGTCCCTATATCTACGGTTTGCTGAAAAAAAATACAAGAGTCTAAAAAAAGGGTGCAACACGAAGACTTATATGATGTGCATGTTAGAAAGTTATAAATATAATTATTATTTTTCTAATTGGATTTGAACCAATGACCAACAATAAAAACGTAGGCTTCTACGCTAAATTGAATTTTTACCCAGTGTTAATATACAATTACATATTATTTACCTTAAATCCAGTAGGAATAAAAAAGGAAATAAACCAACTTATATGATGCGTTTGTTCAAAAGTTAAAAATATGATTATTATGTTTCTAATTGGATTTGAACCAAGGACCAACAATTAAAAAATATAAGCTTTTACCATCATTCCATGTTATACTTTTGTGTTTCTTATACGATCTAATACTATTTACCTTAAAACAAACGTAATTAAACAATAGCCATTTCCATCCATGTACCAAATTTATATAAATAATGACACGTTTCTATGCAAAAAAAATCAAATTTTTAAGTTTGGTAAGTTAATAAAGAAATAGGTTAAAATGTAAAAGTTTTGATAAACACTAAAAAAGTTAAATTTAAAAGCCCAAACAAGGTTGTTTTCAACGAAAACGGTGGCAAGGCGCCGTGTCCCTATATATACGGTTTGGTGGAAAAAAAAACACATGAGTCTCAAAAAGAGGAGTCAACATGAAAATTTCCCAGGAATTCACCCATCCTAGTACTACTCTCACCCAAGCACGCTTGACTGTGGATTTCTGATGGGATCCAGCGCATTAGTGCTGGTATGATCGCACCCGTTATGTTATACGCGATTAACTTACCTAAGGGCTACCCGTTGCCTTTCTTTTTATCTCTAAATTCTTGAGATTTGAAGAAATAATAAAACAAAGGGGGAAACACGTCCCTATATCTACGGTTTGGTGAAAAAAAAACACATGAGTCTCAAAAAGAGGGGTGCAACACAAGGACTTCCCAAGAGGTCACTCATCCTAGTACTACTCTAGCCCAAGCACGCTTGACTACGGGGTTCTAATGGGATCCGGTGCATTAGTGCCAATATGATCACACCCTTCATGTTCTGCGCGATTAAGTTACCTAAGGGCTACGCGTTGCCTTTTTTTTATCTCTAAATTCTTGAGATTTGGATAAATAATAAAACCATGCGGGAAACGCTTCCCTATATCTATAGTTTGGTGAAAAAAAACATAGGAGTCTCAAAAAGAAGGGTGCAACACGAGGACATCCCAAGAGGTCATCCATCCTAGTACTACTCTCGCCCAAGCACGCTTAGCTGCGGAATTCTGATAGGATCCAGTGCATTAGTTCTGGTATGATCGCACCCGTCATGTTCTGTACGATTAACTTACTTAAGGGCAAAGCGTTGCCTTTCTTTTTATCTCTAAATTCTTGAGATTTGGAGAAATAATAAAACCATACGGGAAACGCGTCCCTATTTTTGTGAAAAAACACAGGAGTCTCAAAAAGAGAGGTGCAACACGAGGACCTCCCAAGAGGTCACCCATCCTAGTACAACTCTCGCCCAAGCACGCTTAACTGTAGAGTTCTAATGGGATCCGGTGCATTAGTGCTGGTATGATCGCACCCGTCATGTTCTGCGCGATTAACTGACCTAACGGCTACGTGTTGCCTTTCTTTTTATCTATAAATTCTTGAGATTTGAAGAAAAAATAAAACCATGCAGGAAACACGTCCCTATATCTACGGTTTGGTGAAAAAAAACACAAGAGTCTCAAAAAGAGGGGTGCAACATGAGAACTTATATGATGTGCATGTTAGAAAGTTATAAATATAATTATTATTTTTCTAATTGGATTTGAACCAATGACCAAGAATAAAAACGTAGGCTTCTACGATAAATTTAATTTTTACCCCTATGTTAATATACAATCACATATTATTTACCTTAAATGTAGTAGGAATAAAAAAAGGAAATAAACCAACTTATATGATGCGTATGTTCAAAAGTTCAAAATATGATTATTATGTTTCTAATTGGATTTGAACCAAGGACCAACATTTAAAAAATATAAGCTTTTACCATCATTCCATGTTATACTTTTGTGTTTATTCTACGATCTAATACTATTTACCTTAAAACAAACGTAATTAAACAATGGCCATTTCCATCCATGTACCAAATTTATATAAATAATGATACATTGTTGTGCAAAAAAATCAAAATTTTAAGTTTGGTAAGTTA
This sequence comes from Hibiscus mutabilis, assembly GCA_019671005.1. Lineage (NCBI taxonomy): Eukaryota > Viridiplantae > Streptophyta > Magnoliopsida > Malvales > Malvaceae > Hibiscus > Hibiscus mutabilis. Next base: position 45,860,510 of record CM033756.1, read on the forward strand.
ATAAAAAAAGAGGTTAAAAATGTAAAAGTTTTGATAAACACTAAAAAAGTTAAATTTAAGAGCCCAAACGAGGTTTTTTCTAAATTCTTGAGATTTGAAGAAATAATAAAACCATGCGCGTCCCTATATATACGGTTTGGTGAAAAAAACACATCAGTCTCAAAAAGAGGGGTGCAACACGAAGACTTCCAAAGAGTTAACCCATCCTAGTACTACTCTTGCCCAAGCACGCTTGACTGCAGAGTTCGGATGGTATCCGGTGCATTAGTGCTGGTATGATCGCACCCGTCATGTTCTGCGCGATTAACTTACCTCATGGCTACGCGTTGCCTTTCTTTTTGTCTCTAAATTCTTGAGATTTGGAGAAATAATAAAACCTTACGGGAAACGCTTCCCTATATCTACGGTTTGGTGAAAAAAACACATGAGTCTCAAAAAGAGGGGTGCAACACGAGGAATTCCCAAGAGGTCACCCATCCTATCACTACTCTCGCCCAAGCACGCTTAGCTGCGGAGTTCTAATGGGATCCGGTGCATTAGTGCTGGTATGATCGCACCTGTCATGTTCTGCGTGATTAACTGACCTAACGGCTACGTGTTGCCTTTCTTTTTTTTCTCTAAATTCTTGAGATTTGAAGAAAAAATAAAACCATGTGGGAAACGCGTCCCTATATCTACGATTTGGTGAAAAAAACAAATGAGTCTCAAAAAGAGGGGTACAACATGAGAACTTTCAAGAGATCACCATCCTAGTGCTACTCTAGCTCAAGCAGGCTTAACTGCGGAGTTCTGATGGGATCTGGTGCATTAGTGCTGGTATGATCGCACCCATCATGTTCTGCGCGAGTAACTTACCTAAGGGTTACGCGTTGCCTTTCTTTTTATCTCTTAATGCTTGAGATTCGAAGAAATAATAAAACTAAGCGGGAAACGCGTCCCTATATCTACGGTTTGGTGAAAAAAAAACACAGGAGTCTCAAAAAAAGGGTGCAACACGAAGACTTCCCAAGAGGTCACCCATCCTAGTACTACTCTCGCCCAAGCACGCTTGGCTGCGGAGTTCTGATGGGATCCGGTGCATTAGTGCGTGTATGATCGCACCCGACATGTTCTGCGCGATTAACTTACCTAAGGGCTACACGTTGCCTTTCTTTTTATCTCTAAATTCTTGAGATTTCGAGAAATAATAAAACCATGTGGGAAACGCGTCCCTATATCTACGGTTTGGTGAAAAAAACAAATGAGTCTCAAAAAGAGGGGTGCAACATGAGAACTTTCAAGAGATCTCCCATCCTAGTGCTGCTCTCGCCCAAGCACGCTTAACTGCAGTGTTCTTATAGGATCCGATGCATTAGTGTTCGTATGATCACACCCATCATGTTCTGCGCGATTAACTTATCTATGGGCTTCGCGTTGCCTTTCTTTTTATCTTTAAATTCTCTAGATTTGAGAAATAATAAAACCATGCGAGAAATGCGTCCCTATATCTACGGTTTGGTGAAAAAAACACATGAGTCTCAAAAAGAGGGGTGCAACACGAGGACTTCCCAAGAGGACTCCCATCCTAGTACTACTCTCGCCCAAGCACGCTTGACTGTAGAGTTCTCATTGGATCCGGTGCATTAGTGCTGGTATGATCGCACCCGTCATGTTCTACGCGATTAACTTACCTAGGGGCTACGTGTTGCCTTTCTTTTTATCTCTAAATTCTTGAGATTTAGAGAAATAATAAAACCTTGCGGAAAACCCGTCCCTATATCTACAGTTTGGTGAAAAAAACAAAAGAGGCTCAAAAAGAGGGGTGCAACATGAGGACTTCCCAAGAGGTCACCCATCCTAGTACTGCTCTTGCCTAGGCACGCTTTTCTGCAGAGTTCTAATGGGATCTGGTGCATTAGTGCTAGTATGATCGCACCCATCATGTTTTGCGCGATTAACTTATCTAAGGGTTACGTGTTGCCTTTCTTTTTATCTCTAAATTCTTGAGATTTGGAGAGATAATAAAACCATGCGGGAAACATGTCCCTATATCTACGATTTGGTGAAAAAACACATGAGTCTCAAAAAGACGGGTGCAACACGAGGACTTCTCAAGAGGTCACCCATCCTAGTACTACTCTCACCCAAGCACGCTTAACTGCTGAGTACTAAAGGTATCCGGTGCATTAGTGCTGGTATAATCGCACCCATCATGTTCTGCACGATTAAGTTATCTATGGGCTATACGTTGCCTTTCTTTTTATCTCTAAATTCTTGAGATTTGGAGAAATAATAAAACCATGCGGGAAACGCATCCCTATATCTATGGTTTGGTGAAAAAAACATAGGAGTCTCAAAAAGAGGGGTGCAACACGAGGACTTCCCAAAAGGTCACCCAGCCTAGTACTACTCTCTGCCAAGCACGCTTGACTGCGGAGTTCTGATGGGATCCGGTGCATTAGTGCTGGTATGATCACACCCATCATGTTGTTGTTTTGATTAATTAACTTACCTAATGCTACAGCGTTGCCTTTCTTTTTTATCTCTAAATTCTTGAGATTTGGAGAAATAATAAAACCAAGCGGGAAATGCGTCCCTATATCTACGTTTTTGTGAAAAAAAACACATAAGTCTCAAAAAGGGGGTGCAACACGAGGACTTCCCAAAAGGTCACCCATCCTCGTACTACTCTCGCCCAAACACGCTTAACTACGGAGTTCTGATGGGATCCGGTGCATTAGTGCTGGTATGATCGCACCCGTCATGTTCTGCGTGATTAACTTACCTAAGGGCTACGCGTTGCCTTTCTTTTTATCTCTAAATTCTTGAGATTTGGAGAAATAATAAAACCATGCGGGAAACGCGTCCCTATATCTACGGTTTGGTGAAAAAAACACATGAGTCTCAAAAAGAGGGGTGCAACACGAGGACTTCCCAAGAGGTCACCCATCCTAGTACTACTCTCGCCCAAGCACTCTTAACTGCGGAGTTCTGATGGGATCCGGTGCATTAGTGCTGGTATGATCGCACCCGTCATGTTCTGCGCGATTAACTTACCTAAGGGTTACGCATTGCCTTTCTTTTTATCTCTAAATTCTTGAGATTTGAAGAAATAGTAAAACCTTGCGGGAAACGCATCCCTATATTTACGGGTTGGTCAAAAAAAATACAGGAGTCTAAAAAAAAAGGGTGCAACACGAGGACTTCCCAAGAGGTCACCCATCCTAGTACTACTCTCACCCAAGCACGCTTGACTGCGGAGTTCTGATGGGATCCGGTGCATTAGTGCTGGTATGATCGCACCCGTCATGTTTTGCGTGATTAACTTACCTAAGGGCTACGCGTTGCCTTTCTTTTTATCTCTAAATTCTTGAGATTTGGAGAAATAATAAAACAATGCGGGAAACACGTCCCTATATCTACGGTTTGGTGAAAAAAAACACATGAGTCTCAAAAAGAGGGGTGCAACACGAGGACTTCCCAAGAGGTCACCCATCCTAGTACTACTCTCGCCCAAGCACGCTTAACTGCGGAGTTCTGATGGGATCCGGTGCATTAGTGCTGGTATGATCGCACCCGTCATGTTCTGCGCGATTAACTTACCTAAGGGCTACGCGTTTGCCTTTCTTTTTATCTCTAAATTCTTGAGATTTGAAGAAATAATAAAACCATACGGGAAACGCGTCCCTATATCTACGGTTTGGTGAAAAAAAAACACATGAGTCTCAAAAAGAAGGGTGCAACACGAGGACTTCCCAAGAGGTCACCCATCCTAGTACTACTCTCGCCCAAGCACGCTTAACTACGGAGTTCTGATGGGATCCGGTGCATTAGTGCTAGTATGATCGCACCCTCCATGTTCTGCGCGATTAACTTACTTATGGGTTACGCATTGCCTTTCTTTTTATCTCTAAATTCTTGAGATTTGAAGAAATAATAAAACCATGCGGGAAACGCGTCCCTATATCTATGGTTTGGTGAAAAAAAACACAGGATTCTCAAAAAGAGGGGTGCAACACAAGGACATCCCAAGAGGTCACCCATCCTAGTACTACTCTCGCCCAAGCACGATTGACTACGGAGTTCTGATGAGATTCGGTGCATTAGTGCTGGTATGATCGCACCCGTCGTGTTTTGCGCGATTAACTTACCTAAGGTCTACGCATTGCCTTCCTTTTTATCTCTAAATTCTTGACATTTAGAGAAATAATAAAACCATGCGGAAAACCCGTCCCTATATCTACGGTTTGGTGAAAAAAACACATGAGTCTCAAAAAGAGGGGTGCAACACGAGTACTTCCCAAGAGGTCATCCATCCTAGTACTACTCTCGCCCAAGCGCGCTTAACTGCAGAGTTCTGATGGGATCCGGTGCATTAGTGCAGGTATGATCGCACCCATCATGTTTTGCGCGATTAACTTACCTAAGGGCTACGCGTTGCCTTTCTTTTTATCTCTAAATTCTTGAGATTTGGAGAAATAATAAAACCATGCGGGAAATGCGTCCCTATATCTACGGTTTGGTGAAAAAAACACAGGAGTCTCAAAAAGAGGGGTGCAACACGAGGACTTCCCTATAGGTCTCACATCCTACTACTACTCTCGCCCAAGAACACTTAACTACGGAGTTCTGATGAGATCCGGTGCATTAGTGCTGGTATGATCGCACCCATCACGTTCTGCGCGATTAACTTACCTAAGGGCTACGCATTGCCTTTGTTTTTATCTCTAAATTATTGAGATTTGGAGAAAAAATAAAATCATGCGGGAAACGCGTCCCTTTATATACGGTTTGGTGAAAAAAACACCTGAGTCTCAAAAAGAGGGGTGCAACACGAAGACTTCCCAAGAGGTCAGCCATCCTAGTACTACCCTCACCCAAGCACGCTTAACTGCATAGTTTTGATAGGATCCTGTGCGATAGTGCTAGTATGATCGCACCCGTCAGGTTCTGCGCGATTAACTTACCTATGGGCTACGCGTTGCCTTTCTTTTTATCTCTAAATTGTTGAGATTTGAAGAAGTAATAAAACCATGCGGGAAACGTGTCCCTATATCTACGGTTTGGTAAATAAAAATACAAGAGTCTCAAAAAGAAGGGTGCAACACAAGGACTTCCCAAGAGGTCACCCATCCTAGTACTACCCTCGCCCAAGCACACTTGAATGCAGAGCTCTGTTGGGATCCGGTGCATTAGTGCTGGTATGATCGCACACGTCATGTTTTGAGCGATTAACTTACCTAAGGGCTACGCGTTGCCTTTCTTTTTATCTCTAAATTCTTGAGATTTGGAGAAATAATAAAACCATGCGGGAAACGCGTCCCTATATCTACGGTTTGGTGAAAAAAAACACTCGAGTTTCAAAAGGAAGGGTGCAACACAAGGACATCCAGTGAGGTCACCCATCCTGGTACTACTCTCACCCAAGCACGCTTGACTGCAGAGTTCTGATGGGATCCGGTGCATTAGTTTGGTATGATCGCACCCGTCATGTTCTGCGCAATTAACTTACCTAAGGGCTAGGCGTTGCCTTTCTTTTTATCTCTAAATTCTTGAGATTTGGAGAAATAATAAAACCATGCGGGAAACGCGTCCCTATATCTACGGTTTGGTGAAAAAAACACAGGAGTCTCAAAAAGAGGGGTGCAACACGAGGACTTCCCTATAGGTCACCATCCTAGTACTGCTCTCGCCCAAGAACGCTTAACTTTGGAGTTCTGATGAGATCCGGTGCATTAGTGCTGGTATGATCGCACCCGTCATGTTCTGCGCGATTAACTTACCTAAGGGCTACAGGTTGCCTTTCTTTTTATCTCTAAATTATTGAGATTTGGAGAAATAATAAAACCATGCTGGAAACGCGTCCCTTTATCTAAGGTTTGGTGAAAAAAACACATGAGTCTCAAAAAGAAGGGTGCAACACGAAGACTTCCCAAGAGGTCACCCCTTATAGTACAACTCTCGCCCAAGCACGCTTAACTGCGGAGTTCTGATTGGATCCGGTGCATTAGAGCTGGTATGATTGCACCCGTCATCTTCTGCGTGATTAACTTACCTAAGTGCTACGCGTTGTCTTTCTTTTTATCTCTAAATTCTTGAGATTTGAAGAAATAATAAAACCATGCGTGAAACGCGTCCCTATATCTACGGTTTGGTGAAAAAAATATAGGAGTCTCAAAAAGAGGGGTGCAACACGAGGACTTCCCAAGAGGTCACCCATCCTAGTACTATTCTCGCCCAAGCACGCTTGACTGCAGAGTTCTGATGGGATCCGGTGTATTAGTGCTGGTATGATCGTACCCATCATGTTCTACGCGATTAGCTTCCCTAAGCGTTACGCATTGCCTTTCTTTTTATCTCTAAGTTCTTGAGATTTGGAGAAAGAATAAAACCAAGCGGAAAACGCGTCCCTATATCTATAGTTTGGTGAAAAAAAACACTGGAGTCTCAAAAAGAGGGGTGCAACACAAGGACTTTCCAATGGGTCACCCATCCTAGTACTACTCTCACCCGAACACGCTTGACTGCGGAGTTCTGATGGTATCCGGTGCATTAGTACTGGTATGATCGCACACGTCTTGTTCTACGCGATTAACTTACCTAAGGGCTACGCGTTGCCTTTCTTTTTATCTCTAAATTCTTGAGATTTGAAGAAATAATAAAACCATGCGGGAAACGTGTCCCTATATCTACGGTTTGGTGAAAAAAAGACACGAGTCTCAAAAGGAGGGGTGCTACACAAGGATATCCCAAGAGGTCACCCATCCAAGTACTACTCTCGCCCAAGCACGCTTGACTGCGGAGTTCTGATGGGATCCGGTCCATTAATGCTGGTATGATCGCACCCGTCATGTTCTGCGCGATTAACTTACCTAAGGGCTACGCGTTTCTTTTCTTTTTATCTCTAAATTCTTGAGATTTGGAGAAATAAAAAAACCATGCGGGAAACGTATCCCTATATCTACGGTTTGGTGAAAAAAACACATGAGTCTCAAAAAGAGGGGTGCAACATGAGGACTTACCAAGAGGTCACCCATCCTAGTACTACTCTCGCCCAAGCATGCTTAACCGCGGAGTTTTGATGGGGTCCGGTGCATTAGTGCTGGTATGAACGCACCCATCATGTTCTGCGCGATTAACTTACCTAAGGGCTACGCGTTGCCTTTCTTTTTATCTCTAAATTCTTGAGATTTGAAGAAATAATAAAACCATGCGGGAAACGCGTCCCTATATCTACGATTTGGTGAAAAAAAAGACACGAGTCTCAAAAGGAGGGGTGCAACACAAGGACATCCCAAGAGGTCACCCATTCTAGTACTACTCTATCCCAAGCACGTTTGTTTTGCGAGGTTCGATGGGTTCGATGGGATCCGGTGCATTAATGTCATGTTATGATTAACACCTAAGGTCATGCCTTTCTTTTTATCTCTAAATTCTTGAGATTTAACATATAAAACCATGGGCTACGCATTGCCTTTCTTTTTATGAAAAAAATTCTTGAGATCAAAAAGAAATAATAAAACCATGCGGAAAACGCGTCCCTGTATCTACGGTTTGGTGAAAAAAACACAGGAGTCTCAAAAAGAGGGGTGCAACACGAGGACTTCCCAAGAGGTCACCCATCCTAGTACTACTTTCGCCCAAGCACGCTTAATCGGGGAGTTTTGATAATGTCCGGTGCATTAGTGCTGGTATGATCACACCCGTCATATTTTGCGCGATTAACTTACCTAAGGGCTACGCGTTGCCTTTCTTTTTATCTCTAAATTCTTGAGATTTGGAGAAATAATAAAACCATGCGGGAAACGCGTCCCTATATCTAGGGTTTGGTGAAAAAAACACAGGAGTCTCAAAAAGAGGGGTGCAACACAAGGATTTCGAAAGAGGTCACCCATCCTAGTACTACTCTCGCCCAAGCACGCTTACCTGCAGAGTTCTAATGAGATCCGGTGCATTAGTGTAGGTATGGTCGCACCCATCATGTTTTGCGCGATTAACTTACCTAAGGGCTACGCGTTGCCTTTCTTTTTATCTCTAAATTCTTGAGATTTGGAGAAATAATAAAACCATGCGGGAAACGCGTCCCTATATCTACGGTTTGGTGAAAAAACACATGAGTCTCAAAAAAAGAGGGGTGCAACACGAGGACTTCCCAAGAGGTCACCCATCCTAGTACTACTCTCGCCCAAGCACGCTTAACTGCGGAGTTCTGATGGGATCCGGTGCATTAGTGCTGGTATGATCGCACCCATCATGTTTTGCGCGATTAACTTACCTAAGGGCTACGCGTTGCCTTTCTTTTTATCTCTAAATTCTTGAGATTTGAAGAAATAATAAAACCATGCGGGAAACGCGTCCCTATATCTACGGTTTGGTGAAAAAAACACAGGAGTCTCAAAAAGAGGGGTGTCTCAAGGATAAGAGGGGGTGCAACACTCGCCCAAGACTTCTGTGTTCGAGGGTCGGTCCCATCCTGGTATGATACGTCATGTTTCTCGCGATTAACTTACCTAGGGCTACACGTTTCTTTTCTTTTATCTCTAAATTCTGAGATTTTGGAGAAATTTTTGAACGCGTCCCTATATCTACGGTTTGGTTAAAAAAACACATGAACAAGAGGACATCCCAAAAGGTCACCCATCCTAGTACTAATCTCGTCCAGGAACACTTAACTTTGAAGTTCTAATGGGATCCGGTGCATTAGTGCTGGTATGATCGCACCCGTCAGGTTCTGCGCGATTAACTTACCTAAGGGCTACGCGTTGCCTTTATTTTTATCTCTAAATTTTTGAGATTTGGGGAAATAATAAAAGCATGCGGGAAACGCGTCCCAATATCTACGGTTTGGTGAAGAAAAAAAACACAAGAGTCTCAAAAAGAGGGGTGCAACACGAGGACTTCCCAAGAGGTCACCCATCCTAGTACTACCATCGCCCAAGCACTCTTAACCGCTGAGTTTTGATAGTGTCCGGTGCTTTAGTGCTGGTATGATCACACCAGTTAAATTTTGCACGATTAACTTACCAAAGGGCTACACGTAGCCATTCTTTTTATCTCTAAATTCTTGAGATTTGAAGAAATAATGAAACCATGTGGGAAACGCGTCCCTATATCTACGGTTTGGTGAGAAAAAAGACACGAGTCTCAAAAGGAGGGGTGCAACTCAAGGATATCCGAAGAGGTCACCCATCCTAGTACTACTCTCACCCAAGCACGCTTGACTGGGGAGTTCTGATGGGATCCGGTGCATTAGTGCTGGTATGATCGCACCCGTCATGTTCTGCGCGATTAACTTACCTAAGGGCTACGCGTTGCCTTTCTTTTTATCTCTAAATTCTTGAGATTTGAAGAAATAATAAAACCATGCGGGAAACGCGTCCCTATATCTACGGTTTGGTGAAAAAAAAAATGAGTCTCAAAAAGAGGGGTGCAACACGAGGACTTCCCAAGAGGTCACCCATCCTAGTAATACTCTCGCCCAAGCACGCTTAGCTGTGGGGTTCTAATGGGATCCGGTGCATTAGTGCAGCTATGATCACACCCGCCATGTTTTGTGCTATTAACTTACCTAAGGGCTACGCGTTTCCATTCTTTTTATCTCTAAATTCTTGAGATTTGGAGAAATAATAAAACAATGCGGGAAACGTGTCCCTATATCTACAGTTTGGTGAAAAAAACACATGAACACGAGGCCCTCCCAAGAGGTCACCCATCCTAGTACTAATCTCGCCCAGGCACGCTTAATTGTGGAGTTTTGATGGGATCCGGTGCATTAGTGCTGGTTTGATCGCACCCGTCAGGTTCAGCGCGATTAACTTACCTAAGGGCTACGCATTGCCTTTCTTTTTATCTCTAAATTCTTTAGATTTGAAGAAAGAATAAAACCATGAGTGGAACGCGTCCCTATATCTACGGTTTGGTGGAAAAAAACGCACAGGAGTCTTAAAAAGAAAGGTGCAACACGAGGGCTTCCAAAGAGGTCACCCATCCTAATTCTACTCTCGCCCAAGCATGCTTGACTACGGAGTTCTGATGGGATCTGGTGCATTAGTTCTGGTATGATCGCACCTGTCATGTTCTGCGCGATTAACTTACCTAAGGGCTACGCGTTGCCTTTCTTTTTATCTCGAAATTCTTAAGATTTGGAGAAATAATAAAACCATGCGAAAAAATAACGCGTGAAAAAAAACGAGTCTCTTTCTTCTATTATGATAACCTCGATTGGAATTTTTGAACGCTTAAAAACACTTAACGCTTTCCTTTCTTCTATATTTACCCAATGGGGTGCAAGTACCTTCTAGAGTATGATCGCCATTGAACTGGTCAAAACCTTTATTGAAGAAAGAGCTCATAGTCTACCCAAGGAAAGTCAAGATGTAAGGCTTGGCCTTTCTTTTATCTCTAAATTCTTGAGATGGGAAGAAATAAAAGCAAGGCAAAGCGGTACCATATATCTACGGTTTGGTGAAAAAAAACACAGGAGTCTCAAAAAGAGGTGTGCAACACGATGACATCCCAAGAGGTCACCCATCCTAGTACTACTCTCGCCCAAGCATGCTTAACCGCGGAATTTTGATGGGATTTGGAGCAATAGGGATAGTATGATCACACCCGTCATGTTCTGCGCGATTAACTTACCTAAGGGCTACGCGTTGCCTTTATTTTTATCTCTAAATTCTTGAGATTTGAAGAAATAATAAAACCATGCGGGAAACGCGTCCCTATATCTATGGTTTGGTGAAAAAAAACACAGCAGTCTCAAAATAGGGTGAAACACGTGGACTTCCCAAGAGGTCACCCATCCTAGTACTACTCTCGCTCAAGCACGCTTGATTGCGGAGTTCTGATGGGATCTGGTGCATTAGTGCTGGTATGATCGCACCCATCAAGATTTTCGCGATTAACTTACCTAAGTGCTACGCGTTGCCTTTCTTTTTATCACTAAATTCTTGAGATTTGGAGAAATAATAAAACCATGCGAGAAACGCGTCCCTGTATCTACGGTTTTGTGAAAAAAAAACACAAGAGTCTTAAAAAGATGAGTGCAACACAAGGAATTCCTAAGAGGTCACCCATCCTAGTACTACTCTCGCCCAAGCACGCTTAAGTGCTAGGTTCTGATGGGATCCAGTGCATTAGTGTTGGCATGATTGCACCCGTGTTGCCTTTCTTTTTATCTCTAAATTCTTGAGATTTGGAGAAATAATAAAACCACGTGGGAAACGCGTCCCTATATTTACGATTTGGTGAAAAAACATAGGAGCCTCAAAAGGAGGGGTGCAACGATGACTTCCCAAGAAGTCACCCATCCTAGTACTACTCTCGCCCAAGCACGCGTAGCTGCGGAGTTCTAATGGGATCCGGTACATTTGTGTTGTTATGACTGCACCCGTCATGTTCTGCACGATTAACTTACCTAAGGGCTACGCGTTGCCTTTCTTTTTGTCTCTAAATTCTTGAGACTTGGAGAAATAATAAAACCATGCGGGAAACGCGACCCTATATCTACGGTTTGGTGAAAAAACACATGAGTCTCAAAAAGAGGGGTGCAACACGAGGACTTCCCAAGAGATCAACCATCCTCGTACTACTCTCGCCCAAGCACGCTTAACTGTGGAGTTCTGATGAGATCTAGTGTATTAGTGCTGGTTTGATCGCACCCGTCATGTTTTGCGCGATTAACTTACCTAAGGGCTACGCATTGCCATTCTTTTTATCTCTAAATTCTTGAGATTTGAAGAAATAATAAAACAATGCAGGAAACGCATCCCTGTATCTACGGTTTGGTGAAAAAAACACACGAGTCTCAAAAAAAGGGGTGCAACACGAGGACTTCCCAAGAGGTCACCCAACGTAGTACTACTCTCGCCCAAGCACGCTTGACTGCAAAGTTCTAATGGGATCAAGTGCTTTAGTGATAGTATGATCGCACCCGTCATTTTCCGCGGGATTAACTTAAGGGCTACGGGTTGCCTTTCTTTTTATCTCTAAATTCTTGAGATTTGGAGAGATAATAAAACCATGCGGGATACGCGTCCCTATATCTATGGTTTGGTGAAAAAAAACACAGGAGTCTCAAAAAGAGCGGTGCAACACAAGGACTTCCTAAGAGGTCACCCATCCTAGTACTACTAAATATAATTATTATTTTTTCTAATTTGATGGGATCCGGTGCATTCGTCTTTGGTATGATCGCACTACAATCATATTTTACGCGATTAACTTTTGTTAATATACACGCGTTTGCCTTTTTTTTTTTATCTCTAAATTCTTGAGATTTGGAGAAATAATAAAACCATGCGGGAAACGCATGATTATATCTACGGTTTGGTGAAAAAACACGGGAATATCAAAAAAGGGTGCAACACATTCCAGGACTTCCCAAGATGTCACCCATCCCTAGTACTACTCTCGCCTTAAAACAAACGCATTAATGCGGAGTTTTGATGGAATCAAATTGCATTAGTGCTAGTATGATCGCACCCGTCATGTTCCGCGCGATTAACTTACTTAAGGGCTACGCGTTTGCCTTTCTTTTTATCTCTAAATTCTTGAGTTTTGGAGAAATAATAAAACCATGAAGGAAACGCATCCCTATATCTACGGTTTGGTGAAAAAAACACAGGAGTCTCAAAAAGAGGGGTGCAACACGAGGACTTCCCAAGAGGTCACCCATCCTAGTACTACTCTCCCCCACGCACACTTAGCTGTGGAGTTATAATGGGATCCGGTGCATTAGTGCTGGTATGATCGCAACCGTCAAATTCTATGCGATTAACACACCTAAGGGCTACGCGTTGCCTTTCTTTTTATCTGTAAATTCTTGAGATTTGGAGAAATAAAAAACCATGCGGGAAACGCGTCCCTATATCTACGGTTTGTTGAAAAAAAATGAGTGTCAAAAAGAGGGGTGCAACAAGAGGACTTCCAAAGAGGTCACCCATCCTAGTACTACTCTCTCCGAAGCACGCTTAACTGCAGAGTTTTGATGGGATCCGGTGCATTAGTGCTGGTATAATCGCACCCATCAAGTTTTGCGTGATTAACTTACCTAATTGCTACGCGTTGCCTTTCTTTTTATCTCTAAATTCTTGAGATTTGAGGAAATAATAAAACCATGCCGGAAACGTGTCCCTATATCTACGGTTTGGTGAAAAAAAACACAGGAATCTCAAAAAGAGGGGTGCAACACGAGGACTTCCCAAGAGGTCACCCATCCTAGTACTACTCTCGCCCAAACACGCTTGACGACGGAGTTCTGATAGGATCCGGTTCATTAGTGCTGGTATGATAGCACCCTTCATGTTCTGCGCGATTAAACTTACCTAAGGGCTACGCTTTGCCTTTCATTTTATCTCCAATTCTTGAGATTTGGAGAAATAATAAAACCATGCGGGAAACGCGTCCTTATATCTACAGTTTGGTGAAAAAAAATATGAGTCTCAAAAAGAGGGGTGCAACATAAGGACTTCCCAAGAGATCACCCATCCTAGTACTACTCTAGCCCAAGCATGCTTAACTACGAAGTTTTGATGGGATCCAGTGCATTAGTGCTGGTATGATCGCACCCGTCATGTTATGCGCGATTAACTTACCTAAGGGCTACGCGTTGCCTTTCTTTTTATCTCTAAATTCTTGAGATTTGGAGAAATAATAAAACCATGCGGGAAACACGTCCCTATATCTACGGTTTGGTGAAAAAAACACAGGAGTCTCAAAAGGAGGGGTGCAACACGAGGACTTCCCAAGAGGTCACCCATCCTAGTACTACTCTCGCCCAAGCACGGTTTACTGCGGAGTTCTGATGGGATCCGGTGCATTAGTGCTGGTATGATCTCACCTGTCTTTTTTGGGCGATTAACTTACCTAAGGGCTACGCGTTGTCTTTTTTTTATCTCTAAATTCTTGAGATTTGGAGAAATCATAAAACCATGTTGGAAACGCGTCCCTATATCTACGGCTTGGTGAAAAAATCACATGAGTCTCAAAAAGAAGGGTGCAACACGAGGACTTCCCAAGAGGTCACCCATCCTAGTATTACTCTCGCCCAAGCACGGTTTACTGCGGAATTCTGATGGTATCCGTTGCGTTAGTGTTGTTATGATCGCACCCGTCATGTTTTGGGCGATTAATTTACCTAAGGGCTACGCGTTGCCTTTCTTTTTATCTCTAAATTCTTCAGATTTGAAGAAATAATAAAACCTTGCGGGAAACACATCCCTATATCTACGATTTGGTGAAAAAAAATACAAGAGTCTCAAAAAGTGGAGTGCAACACGAGGACTTCCCAAAAGGTCACCCATCCTAGTACTACTCTCGCCCAAGCACGCTTGACTGCGGAGTTTTGATGGGATCCGATGCATTAGTGTTGGTATGATCACAGTCATCATGTTCTGCGCGATTAACTTACCTAAGGGCTAGGCGTTGCCTTTCTTTTTATCTCTAAATTCTTGAGATTTGGAGAAATTATAAAACCATGCGGGAAACGCGTCCCTATATCTACGGTTTGGTGAAAAAAAACACAGGAGTGAAAAAAAACACAGGAGTCTCAAAAAGAGGGGTGCAACACAATGACTACCCAAAAGGTCACCCATCCTAGTACTACTCTACCCCAAGCACGCTTGACTGCGGAGTTCTGATGGGATCCGGTGCATTAGTGCTGCTATGCTCGCACCCGTCATGTTCTGTTCGATTAACTTACCAAAGAGATACGCGTTGCCTTTCTTTTTATCTATAAATTCTTGGGATTTGAAGAAATAATAATACCATGCGGGAATCGCGTCCTTATATCTACGGTTTGGTGAAAAAAACACATGAGTCTCTAAAAGAGGGGTGCAACACGAGGACTTCCCAAGTGGTCATCCATCCTAGTACTACTCTTGCCCAAGCACGTTAACTGCAGAGTTCTGATGAGATCCGGTGCATTAGTGCTGGTATGATCGCATCCGTAATATTCTGCGCGATTAACTTACCTAAAGGCTACGCGTTGCTTTCTTTTTATATCTAAATTCTTGAGATTTGAAGAAATAATAAAACCATGCGGGAAACGCATCTCTAAGGTTTGGTGAAAAAAAACACAAGGGTCTAAAAAAAACGGGTGCAACACGAGGATTTCCCAAGAGGTCACCCATCCTAGTCATACCCCCCCCAAACACGCTTAACTGCGGGGTTCTGATGGGATCCAGTGCATTAGTATTGGTATGATCAGACCTGTCATGTTTTGCGCGATTAACTTACATAAGGGCTACGCGTTGCCTTTCTTTTTATCTCTAAATTCTTAAGATTTGAAGAAATAATAAAACCATGCGGGAAACGCGTCCCTATATCTACGGTTTGGTGAAAAACAACACAGGGAGTCTCAAAAAGAGGGGTGCAACACGAGGACTTATATGATGTGCATGTTAGAAAGTTATAAATATAATTATTATTTTTCTAATTGGATTTGAACCAATGACCAACAATAAAATCGTAGGCTTCTACGATAAATTGAATTTTTACCCCTCTGTTAATATACAATCACATATTATTTACCTTAAATGCAATAGGAATAAAAAAAGGAAATAAATCGACTTATATGATGTGTATGTTGAAAAGTTAAAAATGTGATTATTTTGTTTCTAATTGGATTTGTACCAAGGACCAACAATTAAAGAATATAATATTTTACCATCATTCCATGTTATACTTTTGTGTTTATTATACGATCTAATACTATTTACCTTAAAACAAATGTAATTAAACAATTGCCATTTCCATCCATGTACCAAATTTATATAAATAATGATATATTACAGTGCAAAAAAATCAAATTTTTAAGTTTGGTAAGTTAATAAAAAAAGAGGTTAAAAATGTAAAAGTTTTGATAAACACTAAAAAAGTTAAATTTAAAAGCCCAAATAAGGCTGTTTTCAACAAAAATGGTGGCAAGGCAACGCATCCCTATATATACGGTTTGGTGAAAAAAAACCCATGAGACTCAAAAAGAGGGGTGCAACACGAAGACTTCCCAAGAGGTCACCCATCCTAGTACTACTATCGCCCAAACACACTTGACTATAGAGTTCTGATGGGATACAGTGCATTACTACAGGTATATCGCACACATCTTGTTCTGCGCGATTAACTTACCTAAGGGCTACGCGTTGCCTTTCTTTTTATCTCTAAATTCTTGAGACTTGGTGAAATAATAAAACCATGCGGGAAACGCGTCCCTATATCTACGGTTTGGTGGAAAAAAAACACAGGAGTATCAAAAAGAGGGGTGCAACACGAGGACTTCCCAAGAGGTCACCAATCCTAGTACTACTCTCGCCCAAGCACACTTAACTACAAAATTCTAATGGGATCCAATGCATTAGTGCTGGTATGATCACACCTGTCATGTTTTGCACGATTAACTTACCTAAGGGTACGCGTTGTCTTTCTTTTTAAATCTAAATTCTTGAGATTTGGAGATATAATAAAACCATGCGAGAAACGCATCCCTATATCTACGGTTTGGTGAAAAAAACACAAGAGTCTCAAAAAGAGGGGTGCAATATGAGAACTTCCCAAGAGGTCACCCATCCTAGAAAGTTATAAATATAATTATTATTTTTCTAATTGGATTTGAACCAATGGGAACAATAAAAACATAGGTTTCTTGATAAATTGAATTTTTACCCGTCATGTTAATATACAATCACATATTTTTACCTTAAATGGCTGGAATAAAAAGTTAAACCAACTTTATTTTTATCTCTAAATTCTTGATTATTTGGAGAAATAATAAACCATGACCAACAATTAAAAAAATATAAGCTTTTATATCATTCCACGGTTTACTTTTGAAATAAAATTACATGAGCTAATAAAAGAGGGTTAAAAAAAAGTAATTTCTCAAATAGGTCACCCATCCTTGTACAAATTTATATAAATAATGATACAACGCAAAAAGTTCATGGGATTTTAAGTTTGGTATGTTAATAATCTGTCATGCTTTAAAAATTAACTTAAATTTAAAAGCTACGCGTTGCCTTTCTTTTTATCTCTAAATTCTTGAGATATGAAGAAATAATAAAACCATGCGGGAAACACATCCCTAAGAGTGGTGCAACACGAGGGATTCCCAAGATGTCACCCATCCTAGTACTACTCTCGCCCAAGTACGCTTGACTGCGGAGTTCTGATGGAATCCGGTGCATTAGTGCTAGTATGATCGCACCCGTCATGTTCCGCGCGATTCACTTACTTAAGGGCTACGTGTTTGCCTTTCTTTTTATCTCTAAATTCTTGAGATTTGGAGAAATAATAAAACCATGCGGGAAACACATCCCTATATCTACGGTTTGGTGAAAAAAACACAGGCATCTCAAAAAGAGGGGTGCAACACGAGGACTTCCCAAGAGGTCACCCATCCTAGTACTACTCTCACCCAAGCACACATAGCTGCGAAGTTCTAATGGGATCCGGTGCATTAGTGCTGGTATGATCGCACCCGTCAAATTTTGTGCGATTAACACACCTAAGGGCTACGCGTTGCCTTTCTTTTTATCTCTAAATTCTTGAGATTTGGAGAAATAAAAAAACAATGGGGGAAACGCGTCCCTATATCTACGGTTTGGTGAAAAAAAAACATGAGTCTCAAAAAGAGGGGTGCAACACGAGGACTTCCAAAGAGATCACCCATCCTAGTACTACTCTCACCTAAGCACGCTTAACTGCGGAGTTCTGATGGGATCCGGTGCATTAGTGCTGGTATGATCGCACCTGTCAAGTTTGGCGCGATTAACTTACCTAAGGGCTACGCGTTGCCTTTCTTTTTATCTCTAAATTCTTGAGATTTGAAGAAATAATAAAACCATGCGGGAAACGCGTCCCTATATCTACGGTTTGGTGAAAAAAACACAGGAGTCTCAAAAAGAGGGTGCAACACGAGGACTTCCCAAGAGGTCACCCATCCTAGTACTACTCTCGCCCAAGCACGCTTGACTACGGAGTTTTTGATGGGATCCGGTGCATTAGTGCTGGTATGATCGCACCCGTCATGTTCTGCGCGATTAACTTACCTAAGGGCTACGCGTTGCCTTTTTTTATCTCTAAATTCTTGAGATTTGGAGAAATAATAAAACC
Organism: Hibiscus mutabilis; assembly: GCA_019671005.1. Classification (NCBI taxonomy): domain Eukaryota; kingdom Viridiplantae; phylum Streptophyta; class Magnoliopsida; order Malvales; family Malvaceae; genus Hibiscus; species Hibiscus mutabilis. Next base: position 45,878,600 of record CM033756.1, read on the forward strand.
ATGCGGGAAACGCGTCCCTATATCTACGGTTTGGTGAAAAAAACACAGGAGTCTCAAAAAGAGGGGTGCAACACAAGGACTTCCGAAAAGTTCACCCATCCTAGTACTACACTCGCCCAAGCACGCTTAGCTGCGGAGTTATGATGGGATCCGATGCATTAGTGCTGGAATGATCGTACCCGTCATGTTCTGCGCGATTAACTTACCTAAAGGCTACGCGTTGCCTTTCTTTTTATCTCTAAATTCTTGACATTTGGAAAAATAATAAAACCATGTGGGAAACACATCCTTATATCTATGGTATGGTAAAAAAAACACATGAGTCTCAAAAAGAGGGGTGCAACATGAGGACATCCTAAGAGGTCACCCATCCTAGTACTACTCTCGCCCAAGCACGTTTGACTGCGGATTTCTGATGGTATATGGTGCATTAGTGCTGGTATGATCGCACCAGTCATGTTTTGCACGATTAAATTACTTAAGGGCTACACGTTGCCTTTCTTTTTATCTCTAAATTCTTGAGATTTGAAGAAATAATAAAACTGTGCGGGAAACGCGTCCCTATATCTACAGTTTGGTGAAAAAAACACAGGAGTCTCAAAAAAAAGGGTGCAACACAAGGACTTCCCAAGAGGTCACCCATCCTAGTACTACTCTCGCCCAAGCACGCTTAACTATAAAGTTTTGATAGGATCTGGTGCATTATTGCTGGTATGTTCGCACCTATCATGTTCTTCGCGATTAACTTACCTAAGGGCTACGCGTTGCCTTCCTTTTTATCTCTAAATTCTTGATATTTGGAGAAATAATAAAACCATGCGGGAAACACGTCCCTATATCTACGGTTTGGTGAAAAAAAACTCATGAGTCTCAAAAAGAGGGGTGCAACGCGAGGACTTCCCAAGAGCTTGTTAAAGTTATAAATATAATTATTATTTTTCAAATTGGATTTGAACCAATGACCAACAATAAAAAAGTAGGTTGTTTTTCGGATGGGATCCCCTATATTACGGTTTGGTGAAAAGCACCGTCTCAAAAAGAGGGGTGACGAGGACTTATATGATGTGCATGTTAAAAAGTTATAGATATAATTATTATTTTTTCTTTTTATCTCTAAATTTTTGATTGATTTTAAGTTAAAATAATAAAACCTTAAATGCGAGGAATAAAAAAGGAAATAAACCCTATATCTACGGTTTGATCAAAAGTTAAAAAATGATTATTATGTTTCAAAAATTTGGGCCAAGGACCAACAACTAAAAAATATAAGCTTTTACCATCAAGAGGTCACTTTTTTGTGTTTATTATACGATCTAATACTATTTACTTAAAATTGCGGAGTTAAACAATAGGATTTCCATCCATGTACCAAATTTATATAAATAATGATACATTGTTGTGCAATCAAATTTTTAAGTTTGGTAAGTTAATAAAAAGAGGTTAAAAATGTAAAAGTTTTGATAAACACTAAAAAGTTAAATTTTTTATCTCTAAATTCCTGAGATTTGAAGAAATAATAAAACTATGCGGGAAACACTTCCCTATATCTACGGTTTGGTGAAAAAAAACACAAGAGTCTGAAAAAGAGCGGTGCAACACGAGGACTTCCCAAGAGGTCACCCATCCTAGTAATACTCTCGCCCAAGCACTCTTGACTGCGGAGTTCTGATGGGATCCGGTGCATTAGTGCTGGTATGATCGCACACGTCATGTTCTGCGCGATTAACTTACCTTAGGGGTACGCGTTGCCTTTCTTTTTATCTCTAAATTCTTGAGATTTGGAGAAATAATAAAACCATGCGGGAAACGCGTCCCTATATCTACGGTTTGGTGGAAAAAAAACTCAAGAGTCTCAAAAAGAGGGGTGCAACACAAGACTTCCCAAAAGGTCACCCATCCTAGTGCTACTCTTGCCCAAGCACGCTTGACTGCGGAGTTCGGATAGGATCCGGTGCATTTGTGCTGGTATGATCGCACCCATCATGTTTTGCGCGATTAACTTACATAAGGGCTATGCATTGCCTTTTTATCTCTAAATTTTTTATATTTGAGGAAATAATAAAACCATGCGGGAAACGCGTCCCTATATATGCGGTTTGGTGAAAAAAAACACAAGAGTCTCAAAAAGAGGGGTGCAACACAAGAACTAATATGCTATGCATGTTAGAAAGTTATAAATATAATTATTATTTTTCTAATTGGATTTGAACCAATGACAAACAATAAAAACGTAGGCTTCTACGATAAATACAATCACATATTATTTACCTTAAATGCAGTAGGAAAAAAAAGGAAATAAACCAACTTATATGATGTGTATGTTCGAAAGTTAAAAATATGATTATTATGTTTCTAATTGGATTTGAACCAAGGACCAACAATTAAAAAATATAAGCTTTTACCATCATTCAATGTTATACTTTTGTTTTTATTATACGATCTAATACTATTTACCTTAAAACAAACGTAATTAAACAATAGCCATTTCCATCCATGTACCAAATTTATATAAATAATGATACATTGTTGTGAAAAAATCAAAATTTTAAGTTTGGTAAGTTAATAAAAAAAGGTTAAAAATGTAAAAGTTTTGATAAACACAAAAAAAGTTAAATTTAAAAGCCCAAACGAGGTTGTTTTCAACAAAAACGGTGGCAAGGCGACGCGTCCCTATATCTACGGTTTGGTGAAAAAAACACATGAGTCTCAAAAAGAGGGGTGCAACACAAGGACTTCCCAAGAGGTCACCCATCTTAGTAGTACTCTCGCCCAAGCACGCTTGGCTGCGGAGTTCTGATGAGATCCGGTGCATTAGTGCTGGTATGATCGCACACGTCGTGTTCGTGTTCGATTAACTTACGCGAATAACTTGCCTTTTTATCTCTAAATTCTTGAGATTTGGAGAAATAATAAAACCATGTGGGAAACGCGTTGGTGTTTGGTGAAAAAAATACAGGAGTCTCAAAAGGAGAGGTGCAACACAAGGACTTCCCAAGAGGTCACCCATCCTAGTACTACTCTCGCCAAAGCACGCTTGATTGCAGAGTTCTGATGGGATCCGATGCATTAGTGCTGGTATGATTGCACCCGTCAGGTTTTGTGCGATTAACTTACCTAAGGGCTACGCGTTGCCTTTCTTTTTATCTCTAAATTCTTGAGATTTGAAGAAATAATAAAACCATGCGGGAAACACGTCCCTATATCTACGGTTTGGTGAAAAAAACACAAGAGTCTTAAAAGAGGGGTGCAACACGCGGACTTATATGATGTCCATGTTAAAAAGTTATAAATATAATGATTATTTTTCTAATTGGATTTGAACCAACGACCAACAATAAAAACATAGGTTTCTTCGATAAATTGAATTTTTACCCCTGTGTTAATATACAATCACATATTTTTACCTTAAATGCAGTTGGAATAAAAAAGTAAATAAACCAACTTATATGATGCTTATGTTCAAAACTTAAAAATATGATTATTATGTGTCTAATTGGATTTGAACCAAGGACCAACAATTAAAAAATATAAGCTTTTACCATCATTCCATGTTATACTTTTGTGTTTATTATACGATCTAATACTATTTACCTTAAAACAAACGTAATTAAACAATAGCCATTTCCATCCACGTACCAAATTTATATAAATAATGATACATTGCTGTGCAAAAAAATCAAATTTTTAAGTTTGGTAAGTTAATAAAAAAAAGAAGTTAAAAATGTAAAAGTTAAATTTAAAAGCCCAAACTTTTTTCTCTAAATTCTTGAAAATGGTGGCAAGGGGACGCGTCCCTGTATATACGGTTTGGTGAAAAAAAACACATGAGTATCAAAAAGAGGGGTGCAACACGAAGACTGCCCAAGAGGTCACCCATCCTAGTACTACACTCGCCCAAGCACGCTTAGCTGCGGAGTTCTGATGGGATCCGATGCATTAGTGCTGGAATGATCGCACCCGTCATGTTCTGTGCGATTAACTTACCTAAGGGCTACGCATTGCCTTTATTTTTATCTCTAAATTCTTGAGATTTGAAGAAATAATAAAACCGTGCGGGAAACGCGTCCCTATATCTACGGTTTGGTGAAAAAAAAACACAGAAGTATCAAAAAGAGGGGTGCAACACGAGGACTTCCCAAGAGCTCACACATCCTAGTAATACTCTCTCCCAAGCACGCTTGACTGCGGAGTTCTGATGGTATCCGATGCATTAGTGCTGGTATGATCGCACCAGTCATGTTCTGCGCGATTAACTTACCTAAGGGTTACGCGTTGCCTTTCTTTTTATCTCTAAATTCTTGAGATTTGCAGAAATAATAAAACCATGCGGGAAATGCGTCTCTATATCTACGGTTTGGTGAAAAAAACACAGGAGTCTCAAAAAGAGGGGTACAACACAAGGACTTCGAAAAGGTCACCCATCCTAGTACTACACTCGCCCAAGCAAGCTTAGCTGCGGAGTTCTGATGGGATCCGATGCATTAGTGCTGGAATGATCGCACCCGTCATGTTCTGCGCGATTAACTTACCTAAGGGCTACGCGTTGACTTTATTTTTATCTCTAAATTCTTGAGATTTGAAGAAATAATAAAACCGTGCGGGAAACGCGTCCCTATATCTACGGTTTGGTGAAAAAAACACAGAAGTCTCAAAAAGAGAGGTGCAACACTAGGACTTCCCAAGAGGTCACCCATCCTAGTAGTACTCTCGCCAAGCACGCTTGACTACGGAGTTCTGATGGTATCCGGTGCATTAGTGCTGGTATGATCGCACCAATCATGTTCTGCGCGATTAACTTACCTAAGGGCTACGCGTTGACTTTCTTTTTATCTCTAAATTCTTGAGATTTGCAGAAATAATAAAACCATGCGGGAAATGCGTCCCTATATCTACGGTTTAGTGAAAAAAACACAGGAGTCTCAAAAAGAGGGGTGCAACACAAGAACTTCCGAAAAGGTCACCCATCCTAGTACTACACTCGCCCAAGCACGCTTAGCTGCGGAGTTATGATGGGATCCGATGCATTAGTGCTGGTCATTCCTCCGGATTTCAAGATTCCTAGTCCCTGATTTGGTCATTCCTCCGAATTTCAAGATTCCTAGATTTGCGCAGTATGACGGAACCAGTTGCCCGAAGATTCACTTGACCATGTTTTGTAGAAAAATGGAGGGATACATGAAGAATGAAGAGTTGTTGATCCACTACTTCCACGATAGCCTGACGGGACCTACAGTATTGTGGTATAACTGTTTGAACGGAAACCAAGTTAGGTCATGGGGTGACCTTGCTAATGCCTTCTTGAGTCAATACAAATATGCTTTAGATTTAGCGCCCTGTCGTCAGTTTCTTCAGAATGAGAAAATGAGACCAAATGAAAGCTTCAGGGAATATGCACTAAGGTGGCGATGTTTGGCGGCCCAAGTCCAGCCTCTTATAGCGGAAGAAGAGTTGACTCCCATGTTCCATGCAACGCTTCCCTCTCCTTTCTTCGATGTGATGTTGGAGAAATCGAGAAACAGATTCGAAGATTTCATGATGATTGGAGAGAGGATAGAATACGCAATCAAAGAAGGAAATTGGGGTCTAAATCCAAGGACTGAATCGAAGATAAGATAGATAAAGGCGGAGAGGTAAATGAGTGTCATCTCCAGTGTTCGCGTGGCCATAAAAGAAGAAGACAGACTAACACCTCAGGGTCATCAAGGAAAATTCCTCGGACGAGCGCAAATTTGGAAGTGTTCGGAGCATCCATCTTAGACATGTGGCCTCATTTGGTAAGGGGTCACTATCTTGCTCCTAGACCGATGAAGATTGCACCTGATCCATCTGCCTATAGTTTTGACTCGAGTAGCACATGCGAATTCCATATGGGGGCACCAGGGCATCCCACAAGAAAATGTAGACCTTTATTGGAGGAGATCAAGAAGCTGGTCAATGATGGGACCTTGACACAAGAGCTGATCCAGCAGTGGAGGACCAAGGATGAGGGGCAAGTCTGTATGGTGTTGAGTAAGCCAGAGATGTCTCTACATTAAAAGACTTTCCTGAAGTACTACAAGGAATCAACTTTACTACCTACGGCCCACATGTGGTAAAGATCTTTTGTGAAGGGGCATGTTTGTTGATTTTTATTCCAATAAAGAACACATTTCGTTTAACATACAATGTTCTTGAAAGCACATAGATGTATATCTTCTCGCCATTGTAGGACACTGGATATCAATTGCAAGATGTGACATTAGATGGATGGTGTGACAACGATGAGGTGTGATCTTCCCTACCAGACTCTGGTCAGCAAAGCAAGATTACTACTCTTTCGATGATGTTCAAGGACGAAAAGCTCCGAATGTCAACCATGTAGAGTTGCTTGAAATTGAAACTCTAGGCATAATCTTCTAGGTAGTAAATAATTAAAAAATAAGAATTAAAAAAGGGAATAATTGAAGGAAAAAAAAGAAGAGAAAAAAAGGAAGAAAAAAATAGAAAAAAGAAAGAAAGAGAAAAGAATAATAAAAAGCACTCCTATGTTCGAAACCTGGTAATAGGCTTGTTCGGATAAGAGTGTGGGAATTTTGGGGCACTCCGCTGAAGCGATAAGGTGCCAATACACCATCCAGTTCAAGAAACCTTAGCTTCATGAGTGATGGTAATATTTTCAAATCGTGACTATGCCGAGTAACTTGGGGCAATGTTGTTTGCTCCATCGTTGTCCTCAAGACAAAGTACTTTGACGAATTGATTTCCTCAAATAATGATAAAAACGTAAAAAAAAGAGAAAAAAGAAGAAAAGAAAAAGAAAAAGAGAAAAGAAAGAAAAAGGGGAAAAAGAAAAAGGAGGAGAAAGGAAGAGAAAAATAAACGATAGCATAGGTAAAACTAAAACTCGCACCACCTAGAACTCTATTCTTAGAGTAATATTTCTACGCTCGAGTGGTCATACAAGCCCACCCTTTTTGGGGGCGGAGCAAATAATGAGAATTGAGAAAGAGTAGTATTCTGCAGCAACGCGGTAATCATGAGGATGAACCGAGTCACCTGGGAAGATTTCACAGCCTTGAATTACTAAATGGTTGAATCTAAGATGCTCTTGCACTTGATATCTAGAGCTCCTATTCTGTGATTTCAAGATCTTGTATGTTAATCTAAATGATACCCTTCAGTGGAATGCCAATCAACAAATTGACAAGTTAAAGCAACAAAGATTTCCATGTATTACTTCAGAGATAAGATCCAGAACACAAGGTTGCGGATATTATTGAAGCACCTAACCAGAAATGACCCCACAGTGTATAGGATGAAGATGATGACAAGAGCATATGTGTCAGACAGCTCAAGAACAAGAAGCGGGTTTCAGCCATGATGCCATGGTTGGTTCAAGAAAATGAAGGATAAACTAGGACGAGAATGAGATTACAAAATACGGGGGACGGTAAGAGGTAAACATTGAGTCTCCAAAGAATTAAAGCACAGGGATCGAGAAATGGTTCCCGTCAAGAGGCAGCAAGAAGATTGAGATTAAGTTCAGAACGTAGAAGCATTTTGCTCACCCCGATGACGAAACTAACAAATACTCAGAATGTTGGGTCAAAGGAGTTGGAAGGTAGCCGGGCTCATGATCGAGTGGGGCAATGTAGAACAGGAAGAATGGTAAGAATCTCTGCACATGCATGATATAGAGTTTGTTTGTGAAGCAGGCAGAGACCCCGAAGAAGAAAGATAAGTGCTCGTGCAAAAGAACAAGAGCGTGTACTCATTTAACAAAAATTGACAGAAATGAAGATCAAAACTAAGTATATTGCAAAAAAAAGGAGACGGAGAAATCTGAAGCATGACTTTTCAGAGCATAGGATTTTAAAACATGTCTAAAAATAAAAAGAAAAAGAGAAAGAAAAAGGAAAAAATAAAGAAGAGAGAGAATTATATCGCGAAAGGGTTAAAAGACATGAATCAGATAAATAACTGATCAAAGGGCATACTGCAACAGAAGAGAAAAAAGGAAATCTGAGAAATAACCTTCCAGAGCGTAAGACTTTAGAACAGAAAAAGAGAAGAAAAAATAGAAGAAATAAGAAAAGGAAAGAAAAGGGAGTGAGAGAAAAATGATGATAAAAAGAGAAGAAGAAGAAATAGGTAAAAGAGAGAAAAGAGAAAAGAGAAAAAAAGAGGAGAAAGAAAGCATTACATTGTATGCATCATATAGACAGAGGCATGTCAATTTTTGCTTGTTTTTAGACAGGTATTTGAAGAATTGTCAAAGAATTTACTAAAGAAAGAAAAGATCGGTAGCCATAGCAGCGTGAGACCAAATTTTAAATCCTTCGGGTCATCGATAAGTCCTTCAGGCATGGTGTTAAGTCCTTCGGGCCACCATTAAGTCTTTCGAGCATGGTGATAAGTCCTTCGGGCCATCAGTAAGTCTTTCGAGCATGATGCGGCAGCCATAGTAGCGTGAGGCCAGATGACGGTAGCCATAGCAACCTGAGGCCAGATGTTAAATCCTTCGGGTCATCGGTAAGTCCTTCGGGCCACCATTAAGTCTTTCGAGCATGGTGATAAGTCTTTTGGGCCATCAGTAAGTCCTTCGAGCATGATGCATCAGCCATAGTAGCGTGAGGCCAGATGTTAAATCCTTCAGGTCATCAGTAAGTCCTTCGGGCATGGTGTTAAGTCCTTCGGGCCACCATTAAGTCTTTCGATCATGGTGATAAGTCCCATCAGTAAGTCTTTCGGGCATGATGCGGCAGCCATAGTAGCGTGAGGCCAGATGACGGTAGCCAGAGTAGCGTGAAGCTAGATGTTAAGTCCTTCGGGCCATCAATAAGTCCCTCGGGCATGATGATAAGACCTTCGGGCCACCAGTAAGTCTTTCGAGCATGGTGATAAGTCCTTTGGGCCATCAATAAGTCCTTCGGGCATGATGCGACAGCCTTAGTAGCGTGAGTCCAAAGATATCAACAACCTTGTAAAAAAAAGAGAGAAAGAAAGAAAAGATAGAAAAAAATAGAGAAGAGAAAAAGAAGAAAAAAAGAGAAAAAGAAAAAATGAGCAGAAAAAGAGGGAAAAAGAAAAAAAAGAAAAAAAGAGAAAAAGAGAAAAGAAACAATCGAAGACAAAGGTTATATAAAAGGAGAAGCCTACGTTTTCGAGCCCCCAGTGAAAGGCTCCATATAGGAAGAGCCCTAACTCCAGAATCTCAAAGAAGAACCAAAGGTGAATAAGTTCTATATAGGGAGAACTTACGAGCCTGAAGATTTGGCCGAGGAAAAGCGGAGTGTTCCAGAAGAACACGTGATTCTGAAGTCGTGAGCAGGGAAGTCGGATAAAAATGACTGCTTTTGGTCTTTGCTTTGTTCTCATTTCACAAGAACAAGCAAAGAGGGGCAACTGTAATCACTCATTTTTATCCGGTGTGTGAATACTGTTAATATAATAATTAAAGGGTATTATTATTGCATGTGGGCGTGTTATACTATGTGTTTATATGTACGTGTGATTAGCGTACGTATAGTGTGTGTGATGTGTTCATGTATATTATAAGCTACGTATATGCATTAGTAATTAGTATGGTGTATGTGGTCACGTATGTTTGCATGTATATATTAATTGATGTGTGTATTCGTATTAATTATGTATGTGCTACATGAGAGTATCCGAATGTGTGTGCATGTGATATATGTAGTTTGCATGTATGTTTGTGCGTGTGTGTATGGTTATTATTATTATTATTATTATTATTATTACTATTGTGCTAATTTAAAATAAAATCCAAGAAGTTTTATTAATAAAAACCCATTAATTAATAGTCCAAGTCCATATAATATTACAAAAAACCCAAAAAATATAATATAGTTTACAAGGCCCATTTTGGCCTGACCCAATATCCTAAAAACCCTAACCTATATCAGATTTAATACCCTAATACCCTCTCTCTATTTTGTGTAGCCCACCAGGAGCCGTTGGATCAAGTTTTGATCCAACGGCCACGATCAAAAGGAAACACCCTTCCAGCTGGCCGCGTGAGGACACGCGCAGGCGGTCTGTCTTTCACGCGCGCGTGACGTCCACGTACAGGACTCTTCAGATACCAAGAAGACACATGGCACGATCTGGTGCAATCCTTTCCATTTTCATATCACATCTGAGCCACCCATGCAACAAGGCATCCCAGCCGTTGGATCAGATCTGATCCAACGGCCAGGAAAAAATCTAACCAGAGTGACTCTCTCCACGCCGGTACCACTCTGCCGTACCACCAACTCAACCACCGCGCTAAGAGAACGTGCAAAACACCAAAACAATGGATTATCACTACCTAAATCAAATCAAATGTATTTTTCGTGTCTTATTTTCTACCAAAAACTCATATCAGAGCAGAATATATATAAACGAACCAAAATATGTAAGGGGTCTTTCCAGTTTCCAAAAGAAAAATAAAAAAGAGTTTTTCGAGTGATAATCTCCTCTTCCCATTCTATTTTCTTTTGCATGCAAATATATCGAAAAAAAAGAATAATAGTAAAAATGAGGGAGGCTTGAAGTTTACCCTTGGTCGTCTCGTCTTTCTTCCTCCGTTGATAAGCCCTTATAGGGGTGAATCAGAGTAAGATGCTGACGTTAAAAAGGGGGTAGGCCGTTTTGAGAGTTTTTTTCAAAAAAAGAAAACGGTTTCGGGTTTCTTTAGATCTATGGAAGGGCGATTGGTTTTCCTAACATCAAAGGGGAGATTTGACTTCTATACGGTGAGTGGGTTGTTTTGGGTTGGTCTAAGGCTTTGCCGACGCCGACTAGCGGCGGCTGGCAGCGGAATAGGCAGTGGCAGGTGGCCGGTTTCTGGGTTTAATCCTAGAGGGGATGAATGTTTGATAAAAAAATGGGAGGGTTTATTTTTTGAACCAGATTTTAAAATGGCCAAAAGGGGTCAATGTTTTCCGGTTAAGTCTTTTTATATGGACCTAAATTTCCAAAAAATGGTATAATCATAGTTTAAGGACCTTCGCGTTTCTGATGTTTACGTTTTGAGTCTGCCCCTTGGGTTATTTATAGTCCTAATCCCTCCCTCTTTTCGTTTTCTTTCAATTTTCCCCCTAAATCCGGTTGAATTAGTTTTTATTGGTGAAATTACTCTCGCAGTCATTCCGCGTTTTGGGACTTTGCATTTTGAGTGTGCCCCTTGGTCATATTACACATCTGGTCCTTCCCAGTTTATTCCAGTTTCCAAATAGGTCCCTAAATCGTATTTTTTTATCTTTTAATTTCTGTTTTCTGTGTTCTTTATTTTTCATTTCAGTCCTCTTTTCATATCTAAATATTCATGTTTTTATCATGTTTTTAACATGTTGATGTGGCCTTTTTTTGTGTGTTTTCTTGTGTTTTTTTTATATTTCATATTCTTATGTTTTTATATATATGTTTAGTGTATGATGTTATGCTTTTTTATATTTTCGTTCGATTGTTCGTATCACACATGTTCGATTCGTGTTTTTTAGTTGACTCGTATATAGCATGTTTTCGTTTTTTAGCATGTATTGTATGTTCTCTTTGCTTCTAGGTTATATGTTAGTGTGTTTTCTTTTGTCATGTATAATACCCTATTTTTATTTTGTGTATGTAAATTATGTCGCGTGTTAGGCATTAAATATGTGTTCATTCATTTTTTTTGTTTTGATTTACTAGTATAGTGCCTTGTTACATGTATGCAATGCATATCTTGCATTATGTTTTAATATTTTGAGATGTACACATGTATTCTAGCATGCTTTACTTTTGCTTTGCATTTTAGGTTATATGTCAAAATGGGTGTTGTTCGTCAAATATTAATGTCATGTCACATTCTATTTTAAGTTGTGTCATATGTCAAGTATTGTTTTAAAGCATGTTGTTTAGATATAATTAGTTTAATACCATGTTACGTGTATATCATGCATATGTTGCATCTTTATATGTATATATTTGATCTATTAATTTTTGAAGCATGTTTTCTTTTCTTTTAATTTTGAGGTATGTTTTTCTCACTTTTTATGCTTTGTTTTTTATTGTGACATGTTTTGTTAATCATGTCAATGCATTTTGCTATCTTTGTTTAATTTTGTGATATTCGTGCTTTTATTATTTATTTTTTCTTTCACCATGTCAATGTAAATTGTATGTTTTATATTTTGCTTTTTAAGGTTGCATAATGGAATATAAATTGTCAATGTGGTGCCCTTTTATCTGAGCCTAAACGGGGCCAGTATCAGGCATAGTGATGGTGGTTGGGCGTTTACTCTCGGATAACGAGGCCTTTAAAATTTACTCGCACTTATAACCAAATTTTGATTTAATCGCCACTTTAATCCAAAAAGTTTAATATTAATAAAGCGATAATTATTAAAGTACCAATTTTGGGCGGTGTGGGGGTGCTAATCCTTCCCCATCCGTAACTGACTCACGAACCCAACAGTTTTCAAATCTCTGGTTTTATGGTTTCCGGCCTACCTAAGTGGCCGGTGGCGAATCCATTTTTAAATAAAATACGGGTTTTTAAAAACCCCACGAAATAAACATTTTAATACCCGAAATACCACGAAAGACCTTAAAACACTTCGAAAACTCATTTTTTAGTGAAAGGGACATCGCTACAGTATGATCGCACCCGTCATGTTCTGCACGATTAACATACATAAGCGCTACGCGTTACATTTCTTTTAATCTCTAAATTCTTGAGATTTGGAGAAATAATAAAACCATACGGGAAACGTTTCCTAAACCATGCAGGAAACGCGTCCCTGTTTCGTGAAAAAAAATACAGGAGTCTAAAAAGGAGGGGTGTAACACGAGGACTTCCCAATAGGTAACCCATCCTAGAACTACTCTCGCCCAAGCACGCTTAACTGAGGAGTTCTAATGAGATCTGGTGCGTTAGTGCTAGTATGATCGCACCTGTCATGTTTTGCGCGATTAACTTACCTAAGGGATACGCGTTGCCTTTCTTTTTATCTCTAAATACTTGAGATTTGGAGAAATAATAAAACCATGAGGGAAACGCGTCCCTATATCTACGGTTTGGTGAAAAAAAACACAGGAGTCTCAAAAAAAGGGGTGCAACACAAGGACTTCCCAAGAGGTCACCCATCCTAGTACTACTCTCGCCCAAGCACACTTAACTACGGAGTTCTGATAGGATCTGGTGCATTAGTGCTGGTATGATCGCACCCGTCATGTTCTACGCGATTAACTTACCTAAGGGCTACGCGTTGCCTTTCTTTTTATCTCTAAATTCTTGAGATTTGGAGAAATAATAAAACCATGCGGGAAACGCGTCCCTATATCTACAGTTTGGTGAAAAAAAACACATGAATCTCAAAAAGAGGGGAGCAACAGAAGGACATTCCAAGAGGTCACCCATCCTGGTACAACTATCGCCCAAGCATGCTTAACTACAGAGTTCTGATGGGATCCGGTGCATTAGTGCTGGTATGATCGCACCCGTCATGTTTTGTGCGATTAACTTACCTAAGGGCTACGTGTTGCCTTTCTTTTTATCTCTAAATTCTTGAGACTTCGAGAAATAATAAAACCATGTGGGAAACGCGTCCCTATATCTACGGTTTGATGAAAAAACACAGGAGTCTCAAAGAGAGAAGTGCAACACGAGGACTTCCCAAGAGGTCACCAATCCTAGTACTACTCTCGCCCAAGCACGCTTAACTGCGGAGTTCTGATGGGAACCGGTGAATTATTACTGGTATGATCGCACCCATCATGTTCTGTGCGATTTACTTACCTAAGGGCTACGCGTTGCCTTTCTTTTTATCTCTAAATTCTTGAGATTTGGAGAAATAATAAAACCATGCGGGAAACGTGTCCCTATATCTACGGTTTGGTGAAAAAAAACACAGGAGTCTCAAAAAGTGAGGTGCAACACAAGGACTTCCCAGGAGGTCACCAATCCTAGTACTACTCTCGCCCGAGCACGCTTGACTGCGGAGTTCTGATGGGATCCGGTGCATTAGTGCTGGTATGATCGCACCCGTTATGTTCTGCGCGATTTACTTACCTAAGGGCTACGCGTTGCCTTTCTTTTTATCTCTAAATTCTTGAGATATGGAGAAGTATTAAAACCATGCGGGAAGCGCGTCCATATATCTACGGTTTGGTGAAAAAAACACATGAGTCTCAAAAAGAGGGGTGCAACACGAGGACTTCCCGAGAGGTCACCCATCCTAGTACTACTCTCGCTCAAGCATGCTTAACTGCAGAGTTCTAATGGGATCCAATGCATTAGTGCTGGTATGATCACACTCATCATCTTTTGCGCGATTAACTTACCTAAGTGCTACGCGTTACCTTTCTTTTTATCTCTAAATTCTTGAGATTTGGAGAAATTATAAAACCATGCGGAAAACGCGTCCCTATATCTACGGTTTGGTGAAAAAAAACACATGAGTCTAAAAAAGAGGGGTGCACCACAAGAACTCCCCAAGAGGTCACCCATCCCTGAGGGCTACGCGTTGCCTTTCTTTTTATCTCTAAATTCTTGAGATTTGAAGAAATAATAAAACCATACGGGAAACGCATCCCTAAATCTACGATTGGTGAAAAAAAACACACGAGTCTCAAAAAGAGGGGTGCAACACGAGGATTTCCCAAGATGTCACCCATCCTAGTATTACTCTCGCACAAGCACGCTTGACTGCAAAGTTTTGATGGTATCCAGTGCATTAGTGCTGGTATGATCGCACCCGTCATGTTTTACGCGATTAACTTTCCTAAGGGCTACACGGTGCCTTTCTTTTTATCTCTAAATTCTTGAGATTTGGAGAAATAATAAGACCATGCGGGAAACGCGTCCCTATATCTACGGTTTGGTGAAAAAAAAACACATGAGTCTCAAAAAGAGGGGTGTAACACAAGGACTTCCCAAGAGGTCACCCATCCTACTACCACTCTCGCCCAAGCAAACTTGACTGTGGAGCTCTGATGGGATCCGGTGCATTAGTCCTGGTACGATCGCACCCGTCATATATTGCGCGATTAACTTACATAAGGGCTACGCATTGCCTTTCTTTTTATCTCTAAATTCTTGAGATTTGAAGAAATAATAAAACCATGCGGTCCTTATATCTACGGTTTGGTGAAAAAATACACAGGAGTCTCAAAAAGAGGGGTACAACACGAGGACTTATATGATGTGCTTGTTAGAAAGTTATAAATATAATAATTATTTTTCTAATTGGATTTGATCCAATGACCAACAATAAAAACGTAGGCTTCTACGATAAATTGAATTTGTACCCCTGTGTTAATATACAATCACATATTATTTACCTTAAATGCAGTAGGAATAAAAAATGGAAATAAACCAACTTATATGTTGCGTATGTTCAAAAGTAAAAAATATGATTATTATGTTTCTAATTGGATTTGAACCAAGGACCAACAATTTAAAAAATATAAGCTTTTACCATCATTCCATGTTATACTTTTGTGTTTATTATACGATCTAATACTATTTACCTTAAAACAAACGTAATTAAACAATAGCCATTTCCATCCATGTACCAAATTTATATAAATAATGATACATTGCTGTGAAAAAAATCAAATTTTTAAGTTTGGTAAGTTAATAAAAAGAAGGGTGCAACCCAAAGACTTCCCAAGAGGTCACCCATCCTAGTAATACTCTCGGCCAAGCAGGCTTGACTGCAAAGTTTTGATGGGATCCGGTGCATTAGTGCTGGTATGATCACACCCGTCATATTTTGCGCGATTAACTTACCTAAGGGCTACGCGTTGCCTTTCTTTTTATCTCTAAATTATTGAGATTTGGAGAAATAATAAAACCATGCGGGAAACGCGTCCCTATATCTACGGTTTGGTGAAAAAAACACAGGAGTCTCAAAAAGAGGGGTGCAACACGAGGACTTCCCAAGAGGCCACCCATCTTAGTACTACTCTCGCCTACGCTTCCTTGACTACGAAGTTCAGATGAGATCCGGTGCATTAGTGCTGGTATGATCGCACCCGTCATGTTCTGCGCGATTAACTTGCCTAAGGGCTACGCGTTGCCTTTCTTTTTATCTCTAAATTCCTGAGATTTGGAGATATAATAAAACCATGCGGAAAACGTGTTCCTATATCTACAGTTTGGTGAAAAAAAACACAGGAGCCTCAAAAAGAGGGGTGCAACACGAGGACATCCCAAGAGGCCACCCATCTTAGTACTACTCTCGCCCACGCTTCCTTGACTACGGAGTTCATATGAGATATGGTGCATTAGTGCTGGTATGATCGCACCCGTCATGTTATGCGCGATTAACTTACCTAAGGTCTACGAGTTGCCTTTCTTTTTATCTCTAAATTTTTTAGATTTGGAGAAATAATAAAACCATGGGGAAACGCTTCCCTATATCAACGGTTTGGTGAAAAAATCACAGGACTCTCAAAAAGAGGGGTGCAATACGAGGACTTCCCAAGAGGTCACCCATCCTAGTACTACTCTTGCTCGAGCACGCTTGACTGCGGAGTTCTAATTGGATCCGATGCATTAGTACTGGTATCATTGCACCCGTCTTGTTCTGCGTGATTAAGTTACCTAAGGGCTATGCGTTGAATTTCTTTTTATCGCTAAATTCTTGAGATTTGGAGAAATAATAAAACCCTACGGGAAACTCGTCCCTATATCTACGAATTGGTGAAAAAAAACACAGAAGTCTCAAAAAGAGGGGTGCAACACGTGGACTTCCCAAGAGGTCACCCATCCTAGTAATACTCTCGCCCAAGCACGCTTAACTGGAAAGTCCTGGTGGGATCTGGTGCATTAGTGCAGGTATGATCACAGCCGTCATTTTTTGCGCGATTAACTTACCTAAGGGCTACGCGTTGCCTTTCTTTTTATCTCTAAATTCTTGAGATTTGGAGAAATAATATAACCATGCGGGAAACGCGTCCCTATATCTACGGTTTGGCGAAAAAAAACACATGAGTTTCAAAATGAAGGGTGCAACCCAAGGACTTTCCAAGAGGTCACCCATCCTAGTAATACTCTCGCCCAAGCACGCTTGACTGCAAAGTTCTGATGGGATCCAGTGCATTAGTGCTGGTATGATCACACCCGTCATATTTTGCGCGATTAACTTACCTAAGGGCTACGCGTTGCCTTTCTTTTTATCTCCAAATTCTTGAGATTTGGATAAATAATAAAACTATGCGGGAAACGCGTCCCTATATCTACGGTTTGGTGAAAAAAAACACATGAGTCTCAAAAAGAGGGGTGCAACACGAGGACTTCCCAAGAGGTCACTCATCCTAGTACTACTCTCGCTCAAGCACGCTTCACTACGGAGTTCTGATGGGATCCGGTGCATTAGTGCTGGTATAATCGCACCCGTAATTTTTTGCACGATTAACTTATCTAAGGGCTACGCGTTGCCTTTCTTTTTATCACTAGATTCTTGAGATTTGAGGAAATAATAAAACCATGCGGGAAACACGCCCCTATATCTACGATTTGGTGAAAAAAAAACACAGGAGTCTCAAAAAGAGGGGTGCAACACAAGGCCTTCCCAAGAGGTCACCCATTCTAGTACTACTCTCACCCAAGCACGCTTGACTGCGTAGTTCTTATGGTATCCGGTGCATTAGTGTTGGTACGATCTACCCGTCATGTTCTGCGCGATTAACATACCTAAAGGCTACGCGTTGCCTTTCATTTTATCTCTAAAGTCTTGAGATTTGGAGAAATAATAAAACCATGCGGTTAACGCGTCCCTATATCTACGGTTTGGTGAAAAAAAACACATGAGTCTCAAAATAAGGGGTGGAAAACGAGGACTTCCCAATAGGTCACCCATCCTAGTACTACTTTCGCCTAAGCACGCTTGACTGCGGAGTTCTAATGGTATCTAGTGCATTAATGCTGGTACGATCGCACCCATCATGTTTTACG
Organism: Hibiscus mutabilis; assembly: GCA_019671005.1. Lineage (NCBI taxonomy): Eukaryota > Viridiplantae > Streptophyta > Magnoliopsida > Malvales > Malvaceae > Hibiscus > Hibiscus mutabilis. The sequence goes on from CM033756.1 coordinate 45,896,526, forward strand.
CGATTAACTTACCTAAGGACTACGCGTTGCCTTTCTTTTTTTCTCTAAATTCTTGAGATTTGAAGAAATAATAAAACCATCCAGGAAACACGTCCCTATATCTACGGTTTGGTGGAAAAAAACAAAGGAGTCTCAAAAAGAGGGGTGCAACACAAGAACTACCCAAGAGGTCACCCATCCTAGTACTACTCTCGCCCAAGCATGCTTGATTGCGGAGTTCTGATGGGATCCGGTGCATTAGTGCTGGTATGATCGCATCCGTCATGTTTTGCGCGATTAACTTACATAAGGGCTACGCATTGCCTCTCTTTTTACCTCTAAATTCTTGAGATTTGAAGAAATAATTAAAACATGCGGGAAACGTGTCCCTATATCTACGGTTTGGTGAAAAAAAACATAAGAGTCTCAAAAAGAGGGTTGCAAGACGAGGACATCCCAAGAGGTCACCTATCCTAGTACTAGTTTCGCAAAAGCACGCTTGACTGCGGATTTTTGATGGGATCCGGTGCATTAGTGCTGGTATGATCACACCCGTCATGTTCTGCGCGATTAACTTACTTAAGGGCTACGCGTTGCCTTTCTTTTTATCTCTAAATTCTTGAGATTTGGAGAAATAATAAATCATGCGGGAAACGCATACTTATATCTACGGTTTGGTGAAAAAAAACACAGGAGTCTCAAAAATAGGGGCGCAACATGAGGATTTCCCAAAAGGTCAACCATCCTAGTACTACTCTCCCCAAGCACGATTGATTCTAGAGTTCTGGTGGGATCCAGTGCATTAGTGCTGGTATGATCGCACCCGTCATGTTCTGCGCGATTAACTTACCTAAGGTCTACGAGTTGCCTTTCTTTTTATCTCTAAATTTTTTAGATTCGGAGAAATAATAAAACCATGGGGAAACGCTTCCCTATATCAACGGTTTGGTGAAAATAACACAGGACTCTCAAAAAGAGGGGTGCAATACGAGGACATCCCAAGAGGTCACCTATCCTAGTACTACTCTTGCTCGAGCACGCTTGACTGCAAAGTTCTAATGGGATCCGATGCATTAGTGCTGGTATGGTCGCACCCGTCTTGTTCTGCGTGATTAACTTACCTAAGGGCTACGCGTTGAATTTCTTTTTATCTCTAAATTCTTGAGATTTGGAGAAACAATAAAACCCTGCGGGAAACTCGTCCCTATATCTACGAATTGGTGAAAAAAAAACAGAAGTCTCAAAAAGAGGGGTGCAACACGTGGACTTCCCAAAGGTCACCCATCCTAGTAATACTCTCGCCCAAGCACGCTTAACTGGAAAGTCCTGATGGGATCCGGTGCATTAGTGCAGGTATGATCACAGCTGTTTGGCGAAAAAAACAAATGAGTCTCAAAAAGAAGGGTGCAACCCAAGGACTTCCCAAGAGGTCACCCATCCTAGTAATACTCTCGCCCAAGCACGCTTGACTGCAATGTTCTGATGGGATCCGATGCATTAGTGCTGGTATGATCACACCCGTCATGTTTTGCGCGATTAACTTGCCTAAGGGCTACGCGTTGCCTTTCTTTTTATCTCTAAATTATTGAGATTTGGAGAAATAATAAAACCATGCGGGAAACGCGTCCCTATATCTACGGTTTGGTGAAAAAAACATAGGAGTCTCAAAAAGAGGGGTGCAACACGAGGACTTCCCAAGAGGCCACCCATCTTAGTACTACTCTCGCCCAAGCACGCTTAATCTGTGGAGTTCTAATGGGATCCGGTGCATTAGTGCTGGTATGATCGCACCCGTCATGTTCTGCGCGATTAGCTTACCTAAGGGCTACACGATGCCTTTCTTTTTATTTCTAAATTCTTGAGATTTGGAGAAATAACAAAATAATACGGGAAATGCGTCCCTATATCCACGGCTTGGTGAAAAAAATACAGGAGTCTCAAAAAGAGGGGTGCAACACGAGTACTTCCCAAGAGGTCACCCATCCAAGTACTACTCTCACCCAAGCATGCTTAATTGCGGAGTTCAGATGGGATCTGGTGCATTAGTGCTGGCATGATCGCACCGGTCATGTTCTGCACGATTAACTTACCTAAGGGCTACGCGTTGCCTTTCTTTTTATCTCTAAATTCTTGATATTTGAGGAAATAATAAAACCATGCGGGAAACGCATCCCTATATGTACGATTTGGTGAAACAAACACAAGAGTCTCAAAAAGAGGGGTGTAACACGAGGACTTCCCAAGATGTCACTCATCCTAGTACCAAAAAATATTATTTTTTAACCATGGAGTTCTAATGGGATACTTTTGCATTTTATTAAACGCGATCTCTACTATTTACGGTTTGGTGAAAAAAAAAATTAAGTCTCAAAAAGATGGGTGCAAAACAAGGATTCCTAAGAGGTCACCCATCCTAGTACTAAAAAGCATTAAAATTTTAATTTCGTTAGGATCCGGTGTATTAAAAATGATCGCAAAAGGTTAAAAATGTAAAAGTTTTGATTAACCTAAAAAGTTACAGCGTTGCCTTTCTTTTTATCTCTAAATTCTTGAGATTTGGAGAAATAATAAAACCATGCGAGAAACGCGTCCCTATATCTACGGTTTGACGAAAAAAAACACAGGAGTCTCAAAAAGAGGGGTGCAACACGAGGACTTCCCAAGAGGTCGCCCAACCTAGTACTACTCACGCCCAATCACGCTTAACTGCAGAGTTCTGATGCGATCCAGTGCATTAGAGCTGTTATGATCGCACCCGTTATGATCTGCGCGATTAACTTAGCTAAGGGCTACGCGTTGCCTTTTTTTTACCTCTAAATTCTTGACATTTGGAGAAATAATAAAACCATGCCGAAAACGCGTCCCTATATCTAAGGTTTGGTAAAAAAACACATGAGTCTCAAAAAGAGGGGTGCAACACGAGGACTTCCCAAAAGGTCACCCATCTTAGTACTAATCTCTCCCAAGCACACTTGACTGCGAAGTGCTGATGGGATATGGTGCATTAGTCTGGCATGATCGCACCGTCATGTTCTGCGCGATTAACTTACCTAAGGGCTACGCGTTGCCTTTCTTTTTATCTCTAAATTCTTGAGATTTGGAGAAATGATAAAACCATGCCGAAAATGCATCCTTATATCTACGGTTTGGTGAAAAAAACACACGAGTCTCAAAAAGTGGGGTGCAACAAGAGGACTTCCCAAGAGGTAACCCATCCTAGAACTACTCTCGCCCATGCACGCTTGACTGCGGAGTACAGATGGGATCCTGTGCATTAGTGCTGGTATGATCGCACCGGTCATATTCTGCGCGATTAACTTACCTAAGGGCTACCCATTGCTTTTCCTTTTATCTCTAAATTCTTGAGATTTGGAGAAATAGTAAAACTATGCGGAAAACGCGTCCCTATATCTAAGGTTTGGTGAAAAAAAAACACATGAGTCTCAAAAAGAAGGGTGCAACACGAGGACTTATATGAGGTCACCCATTAGTAAAGTTATAAATATAATTATTATTTTTTAATGGGATTTGAACCAATGACCAACAATAATCGCACCCGTTATGTTCTACGATAAATTGAATTTTTACCTTTTATATTTTTAATATCTAATCACATATTATTTACCTTAAATAATGTAGGAATTCTTGAGAAATAAACCAACTTATAAAACGTATGTTCAAAAGTGAAAAAAAAATATGATTATTATGTTTCTAATTGGATTTGAACCAAGGACCAACAATTAAAAAATATCAAAAATTTTTACCATCATTCCATGTTATACTTTTGTGTTTATTATATGATCTAATACTATTTACCTTAAAACAAACGTAATTAAACAATAGCTATTTCCATCCACGTGCAAAATTTATATAAATAATGTTACATTGGTGTGCAAAAAAATTAAAATTTTAAGTTTGGTAAGTTATTAAAAAAAGAGGTTAAAAATGTAAAAGTTTTGATTTTTATAAAAAGTTAAATTTAAAAGCCCAAAAGAAATATTTTAAAACCTTTCTTTTTGGCGAACGCGCGTCCCTATATCTACGGTTTGGTGAAAAAATACACATGAGTCTCAAAAAGAGGGTGCAACACGAAGACTTCCCAAGAGGTCACCCATCCTAGTACTACTCTCGCCCAAGCGCGCTTAAGCTGCGGAGTTGATAGGATCCGGTGATTATCGCTGATGGGATCCACCCATCATTTTTGCGATTATGATCGCACAACGCGTCCCTATATCTACGGTTTGGTGAAAAGAAACACATGACTCTCAAAAAGAATGGTGCAACACGAGGACTTCCCAAGAGTCACATATCCTAGTTCTTTTTATCTCTAAATTCTTGAGATTTGGAGAAATAATAAAACCATGCGTGGAAAGGGCTCCACGTTGCCTTTCTTTTTATCTCTAAATTCTTGAGATTTGGAGAAATAAAAAACCATGCGGGAAAGTCGTCCCTAAAGAGGGGTGAAAAAACACGAGGAGTCTCAAAAAGAGGTCACCCATCCTAGGACTACAATAGGTCACCCATCATCCTAGTACACGTTTAAATGTGGAGTTCTGATGGGATCCGGTGTATTAGTGCTGTTATGATCGCACCCGTCATGTTTTGCGCGATTAACTTACCTAAGGGCTACATGTTACCTTTTTTTATCTTTAAATTCTTGAGATTTGAAGAAACAATAAAACCACGTGGGAAACACGCCCCTATATTTACGGTTTGGTGAAAAAAACACAGGAGTCTCAAAAAGAGTGGTGCAACACGAGGACTTCCCTAGAGGTCACCCATCCCAATACTACTCTTGCCCAAGCACGCTTCACTGCGGAGTTCTAATGGGATCTGGTGCATTAGTGCTGGTATGCTCGCACCCGACATATTATGCGCGATTAACTTACCTAAGGGCTATGTGTTGCCTTTCTTTTTATCTCTAAATTCTTGAGATTTGGAGAAGTAATAAAACCATGCGGGAAACGCATCCCTATATCTACGGTTTGGTGAAAAAAAACACATGAGTCTAAAAAAGAGGGGTGCAACACGAGGACTTCCCAAGAGGTCACCCATCCTAGTACTACTCTCGCCCAAGCACGCTTGACTGCGGAGTTCTGATGGGATCCGTTGCATTAGTGCTGGTATGATCGCACTCGTCATGTTTGCCCGATTAACTTACCTAAGGGCTACGCATTGCCTTTCTTTTTATCTCTAAATTCTTGAGATTTGGAGAAATAATAAAACCATGCGGGAACGCGTCCCTATATCTACGGTTTGGTGAAAAAACATAGGAGTCTCAAAAAGAGGGGTGCAACACGAGGACTTCCCAAGTTCTCACCCATCCTAGTACTACTCTTATCCCAAGCTCGATTTGAGAAATATTAAACGCGTTACGATGGGATCCGTTGAATTAGTGCTGGTATGATCGCACATGTCATGTTTTGCGCGATTAACTTACCTAAGAGCTACGCGTTGCCTTTCTTTTTATCTCCCAATTTTTGAGATTTGAAGAAATAATAAAACCATACGGGAAACGCGTCCCTATATCTACGGTTTGGTGAAAAAAAACACAGGAATCTCAAAAAGAGGGGTGCAACACGAGGACTTCTCAAGAGGTCACCCATCCTAGTACTACTCTCGCCCAAGTATGCTTAACTACGGAGTTCTGATGGGATCCGGTGCATTAGTGCTGGTATGATCGCACCCGTCATGTTCTGCGTGATTAACTTACCTAAGGGCTACGCGTTGCATTTCTTTTTATCTCTAAATTCTTGAGATTTGAAGAAATAATAAAACCATGCGGGAAACATGTCCCTATATATTTGGCGAAAAAAACACATGAGTCTCCAAAAGAGGGGTGCAACACGAGGACTTCCTAAGAGGTCACCCATCCTAGTACTACTCTCGCCCAAGCACGCTTGACTGCGGAGTTCTGATGGGATCCGGTGCATTAGTGCTGGTATGATCGCACTCGTCATGTTTGCCCGATTAACTTACCTAAGGGCTACGCATTGCCTTTCTTTTTATCTCTAAATTCTTGAGATTTGGAGAAATAATAAAACCATGCGGGAAACGCGTCCCTATATCTACGGTTTGGTGAAAAAAAACATAGGAGTCTCAAAAAAAGGGGTGCAACACGAGGACTTCCCAAGTTCTCACCCATCCTAGTACTACTCTCGCCCAAGCTCGCTTCACTGCGATGTTCTGATGGGATCCGTTGAATTAGTGTTGGTATGATCGCACATGTCATGTTTTGCGCGATTAACTTACCTAAGAGCTACGCATTGCCTTTTTTTTTTCTCTCAATTTTTGAGATTTGAAGAAATAATAAAACCATGCGGGAAACGCGTCCCTATATCTACGGTTTGGTGAAAAAACACAGGAATCTCAAAAAGAGGGGTGCTACACGAGGACTTCCCCATGCGGGAAACCATGTTATACTTTTGTGTTTATTATGCGATCTAATACTATTTACCTTAAAACAAACGTAATTAAACAATAGCCATTTCCATCCATGTACCAAATTTATATGAATAATGATGCATTGCTGTGCAAAAAAATCAAAATTTTAAGTTTGGTAATTTAATAAAAAAAAGGTTAAAAATGTAAAAGTTTTGATAAACACTAAAAAAGTTAAATTTAAAAGCCCAAACGAGGCTGTTTTCAACGAAAAAGGTGGCAAGGCGACGCGTCCCTATATCTACGGTTTGGTGAAAAAAACACATGAGTCTAAAAAGAGGGGTGCAACACAAAGACTTTCCAAGAGGTCACCCATCCTAGTACTACTCTCGCCCAAGTATGCTTGACTGCGGAGTTCTGATCGGATCCGGTGCATTAGTGCTGGTAGGATCACACCCATCTTGTTCTGCCCGATTAAATTACCTAAGGGATACGCGTTGCCTTTATTTTTATCTCTAAATTCTTGAGATTTGAAGAAATAATAAAACCATGCGAGAAACACGTCCCTATATCCAGGGTTTGGTGAAAAAAAACACAGCAGTCTCAAAAAGAGGGGTGCAACACGAGGACTTCCCAAGAGGTCACCATCCTAGTACTACTCTCACCCAAGCATGCTTGATTACGGAGTTCTGATGGGATCCGGTGCATTAGTGCTGGTATGATCGCACCCGTCATGTTCTGCGCGATTAACTTACCAAAAGGATACGCGCTGCCTTTCTTTTTATCTCTAAATTCTTGAGATTTGGAGAAATAATAAAACCATGCGGGAAATGAGTCCTTATATCTACGGTTTGGTGGAAAAAAACACAGGAGTCTCAAAAAGAGGGGTGCAACACGAGGACTTCCCAAGAGGTCACCCATCCTAGTACTACTCCCGCCCAAGCACGCTTGACTGCGGAGTTCTAATGGGATGCGATGCATTAGTGCTGGTATGATCGCACCCATCATGCTCTGCGTGATTCACTTACCTACTCTAAATTGTTGAGATTTGGAGAAATAATAAAACCATGCGGGAAATGCGTCCCTATATCTACAGTTTGGTGAAAAAAAACACATGAGTCTCAAAAGAGAGGGGTGCAACACGAGGACTTCCCTAGAGGTCACCCATCCTAGTACTACTCTCACCCAAGCGCTAAACTGCAAAGTTCTGATGGGATCCGGTGCATTAGTGCTGGTATGATCGCACGCGTCATGTTCTGCGCGATTAACTTACCTAAGGGCTACGCGTTGCCATTCTTTTTATCTCTAAATTCTTGAGATTTGAATAAATAATAAAACCTTGCGGGAAACGCGTCCCTATATCAACGGTTTGGTGAAAAAAAAACACAGGAATCTCAAAAAAAGGGGTGCAACACGAGGACTTCCCAAGAGGTCACCCATCCTAGTACTACTCTCGCCCAAGCACGCTTAATTGCGGAGTTCTGATGGGATCCGGTGCATTAGTGCTGGTATGATCGCACCCGTCATGTTCTGCGTGATTAACTTACCTAAGGGCTACGCGTTGCCTTTCTTTTTATCTCTAAATTCTTGAGATTTGAAGAAATAATAAAACCATGCGGGAAACATGTCCCTATATATTTAGTGAAAAAAAACAGGAGTCTCCAAAGGAGGGGTGCAACACGAGGACTTCCTAAGAGGTCACCCATCCTAGTACTACTCTCGCCCAAGCACGCTTGATTGCGGAGTTCTGATGGGATCCGGTGCATTAGTGCTGGTATGATCGCACTCGTCATGTTTGCGCGATTAACTTACCTAAGGGCTACGCATTGCCTTTCTTTTTATCGCTAAATTCTTGAGATTTCGAGAAATAGTAAAACCATGCGGGAAACGCGTCCCTATATTTACGGTTTGGTGAAAAAAACACAGGAGTCTCAAAAAGAGGGGTGCAACACGAGGACTTCCCAAGTGCTCACCCATCCTAGTACTACTACTCGAGTCCAAGCTCGCTTGTGGTCACCATGAAGTGTTGATGGGATCCAGTGCATTGTGGATATGTTGCATTATTTTTCGTGATTGAAAAAACACGGAGCCTTTCTTTTTATCTCTAAATTCTTGAGAGGAAAATAATAGAGGACTTCCCAATATCTACGGTTTGGTAAACCCATCTTAGTCTCAAAAAGAGGGTGCAAATGAAGACTTCCTTCAAGAGGTCACCCATCCTAGTACTACACGCTTAAACGCTTCACGGAGTTCTGATGGGGTCCAGTGCATTAGTGCTGGTATAATCGCACCCAACATGTTCTGCGTGATTAACTTATCTAAGGACTACGCGTTGCCTTTCTTTTTATCTCTAAATTCTTGAGATTTGAAGAAATAATAAAACCATGCGGGAAACGCGTCCCTATATCTACGGTTTGGTGAAAAAAAACATAGGAGTCTCAAAAAGAGGGGTGCAACACGAGGACTTCCCAAGAGGTCACCCATCCTAGTACTACTCTCGCCCAAGCAAGCTTAACTACGGAGTTCTGATGGGATCCGGTGCATTAGTGTTGGTATGATCGCACCCGTCATGTTCTGTGCGATTAACTTACTTAAGGGCTACGCGTTGCCTTTCTCATTATCTCTAAATTCTTGATATTTGGAGAAATAATAAAACCGTACGGGAAACGCGTCCCAATATCTATGGTTTGGTGAAAAAAAACACAAGAGTCTGAAAAAGAGGGGTGCAACGCAAGGTCTTCCCAAGAGGTCACCCATCCTAGTACTACTCTCGCCCACGCACGCTTGACAACAGAGTTCTGATGGGATCCGGATCATTAATGCTGGTATGATGGCACCCATCATGTTCTATGCGATTAACTTACCTAAGGGCTACGCGTTGCATTTCTTTTTATCTCTAAATTCTTGAGATTTGAAGAAATAATAAAACCATGCGGGAAACTTGTCCCTATATCTACGGTCTGGTGAAAGAAAACACATGAGTCTCAAAAAAAGGGGTGCAAGACGAGGACTTCCGAAGAAGTCACCCATCCTAGTACTACTCTCGCCCAAGCACGCTTAACTACGGAGTTCAGATGGAATCCGGGGCATTAGTGCTGGTATGATCGCACCCGTCATGTTTTACGCAAATAAATTACCTAAAGACTATGCGTTGTCTTTCTTTTTATCTCTAAATTCTTGAGATTTGATGAAATAATAAAACCATGCGGGAAACGTGTCCCTATATCTACGGTTGGTGAACAAAACACAAGAGTCTCAAAAAGAGGGGTGCAACACGAGGACTTCCCAAGAGGTCACCTATCCTAGTACTACTCTCGACAAAGCACGCTTCTCTGCGTAGTTCTGATGGGATCCGTTGCATTAGTGCTGGTATGTTCGCACCTGTCATGTTCTGCGCGATTAACTTATTTAAGGGCTACGCATTGCCTTTCTTTTTATCTCTAAATTTTTAAGATTTAAAGAAATAATAAAACCATGTGGGAAACGCGTCCCTATATCTAGGGTTTGGTGAAAAAAACACAGGAGTCTCAAAAAGAGGGGTGTACCACAAGGACTTCCCAAGAGGTCACCCATCCTAGAACTACTCTCACCCAAGCATGCTTAACTGCGGAGTTTTGATGGGATCTGGTGCATTAGTGCTGGTATGATCGCACCCGTCATGTTTTGCGCGATTAACATACCTAAGGGCTATGCGTTGACTTTCTTTTTATCTCTAAATTCTTGAGATTTGGAGAAATAATAAAACCATGCGGGAAACGCGTCTCTGTTTGTTGAAAAAAACACAGGAGTCTCAAAAAGAGGGGTGCAACACGAGGACTTCCCAAGATGTCACCCATCCTAGTACTACTCTCACCCAAGCACGGAGTTCGATGGGAACGATGGGTGTATGATTAGTGTTTTTGGTATGATGGCACGCGTCATTGTTTTTTGCATTAGTGTCATATTTGCCTTTCTTTTTATCTCTAAATTCTTGGCTACGCATTGCCTTTCTTTTTATCTTTAAATTCTTGAGATTTGAAGAAATAATAAAACCATGCGGGAAACACATCCCTATATCTACGGTTTGGTGGAAAAAACAAGAGTCTCAAAAAGAAGGGTGCAACATGAGGACTTCCCAAGAGGTCACCCATCCTATTACTACTCACGCACAAGCACGCCTGACTACGTAGTTCTGATGGGATCCGGTGCAATAGTGCTAGTATGATCACACCCATCATATTTTGAGCGATTAACTTACCTAAGGGCTACGCGCTGCCTTTCTTTTTATCTCTAAATTCTTGAGATTTGAAGAAATAATAAAACCACGTGGAAAACGCGCCCCTATATCTACTGTTTGATAAAAAAACATAGGAGTCTCAAAAAGAGGGGTGCAACACAAGGTCTTCCCAAGAGGTCACCCATCCTAGTACTACTCGCTCAAATGTTTTGGCTGCGGAGTTCGATGGGATCCGGTGCATTAGATGGTATGATGGCACCCGTCATGTTTTGCGCAATTAACTTACATAAGGGCTACGCGTTGCCTTTCTTTTTATCTCTAAATTCTTGAGATTTGAAGAAATAATAAAACCATGTTTGGTGAAAAAAACACATGAGTCCCTATATCTACGGTTTGTGAAAAAAACACAAGAGTCTCAAAAAATGTGGTGCAACATGAGGACTTCCCAAGAGGTCACCCATCCTAGTACTACTAAAACCGCCAAGCACGCTTTGACTACGGAGTTCGATGGGATCTCGGTGCATTAGTCTTTGGTATGATCGCGCGTCATCATTCGGTGCATTAGCGTGATTAACTTACCTAAGGGCTACGCGTTGCCTTTCTTTTTATCTCTAAATTCTTGAGATTTGAATAAATAATAAAACCATGCGGGAAATGCGTCCCTATATCTACGGTTCGGTGACAAAAAATACAGGAGTCTCAAAAAGAGGGGTGCAACACGAGGATTTCCCAAGAGGTCACCCATCCTAGTACTAACCTCGCCCAAGCACGCTTGACTGCGGAGTTCTGATGGGATCCGGTGCATTAGTGCTGGTATTATCGCACCCATCATGCTCTGCGCGATTAACTTACCAAAGGGCTACGCGTTGCCTTTCTTTTTATCTCTAAATTCTTGAGATTTGGTGAAATAATAAAACCATGCGAGAAACTGATAAGTGTTCAAAAGTACTATTTTCTTACCCTTTTTACTCATATTATTGTTAGACTTAGGCTCATATTAGTTGCATAATTAGCCATTCATGCATTAATCCATGTTTCCTTCCAACGTTGAGCTTGATTACATAACTTGGTAGTTTTTGTGGGAAAAGATGCTGCTTTGGTGTGTTTTGTGTGTATGTGCAGGATCACTTGCCAAAGCAAAGCTAGAACTAGTTGCCAGGGCAATGCATGAAAGGAGAGCTAGTTGAGGCAGCAATTGTCATGGCAGTTTGTCGACAAGAGCAAAGGTGATATGGTAGTCGAAATTGATGACTAGACAAGCCCAAGATGACGTGGAGCAAAGCCCAAACCCAAAGGAATTTGATTTCCATGAAGAGAGATTAAAGAAGAATTAAATTCCAAGAAGATAGGAGAAGTTCTAGTAGGAATATAATTATAATAAAGAATTATATTCTTTAAAGATAATTTAATTCCAACAACTTCCTCCTCAAAGAAGGACTTTGCCCTAGCCCTATAAATAGGATGGAGATTTTTCGACAACTTGGAGAGAGCAAGAGAGGGAATTTCGACAAGTCCAAGGAGGGCAAGATGAGAGAATTTTAGACAAGCATCTAGGGCAAGGAGGATTTCGACAAGCCTCCTTCTTCATCATTTTCTTTCTTGTTCGATTGGGTTCATGCTAGGGATTATTTATCTTGTGTTTCTTTGGAACCTAGCCATGAACTAAATCTATTTGGCTATGGTTATTGTGTTTTTGTGGTTGTGAGAAACTATTGGTTTTTGTTTAGGTAATAAGAGTTTGCACTTTTCTATTCAAGGTTTATTCATTCTTGGTTCTTATTCTTGTTTGCGAGTGAATTGGGAGAGGATCTCGTGATTTCATCTATTTATCTAATATCGGGAGAGTTAGATTCAAGAAAGCGAATGAATATGATCTTTATTCAATCTATTGATGGTGAAGATTAATCCGGCTTAGGAATAAGTTAAGGATTTCAACGGCTAAGAGGGGCGCAAGATTGGTTGTTGTTCACCCTTGATTCACGCGAGGATGTATTATCAAGGCATGCACAAGTAGCTAGAGTTTCGACTTAGGGATAAGAAGAAACCATTGAAGAAGCGCTCTGCCGAACCTTGAAGGTTGCTGCCCGGGCGCCCAAGTAGTTGCCCAACTAGTTGCCCGGGCAACCATCGATTAGTTGCCAAGGCACCCCGTTGTGCAAGTTGCCACGGCAAGCTGAGTTGCCCGTGCACTCTTTTACCAAGGCGATCAATCGGCTATCACACCTCAACTCACGATAACCTGGCCTATCTCTCTCTCATTTGATCTCATCTTTTCTTTTACTTTATTGCTTTCTAGTTTAGTTATTAGTTAAACTCCTATAATCTTTTATTTGTTTTTTTTACTTTTTACGAGTGCAAGAGACTAGATTCTTGAAGTGGCACCAATCCTGTGGAGCGATATCTTTTATACTATAACTTGCAGCGTGTATACTTGCACAATTCGTAGCACTTTTTACGCGCAACAAGTTTTTGGCGCCGTTCTTTGAGGATTGGCAATAGCGACTTTGTTTTTATTTTCTTGCACTTTATTTTTACTTTTCTTGTTTAAGATTCAAAGGGCTAACAAACTTTGGTTTTGCATTGGTATATGACCAGGCGAGACCGACTACACAGAATATCCCTTTGATCAGTAAATCGAGCGAACCTTACAAAGACTTAGACGGAGGATAAGAGTAGCAATGGCTAATCAAGGCGGCAATATGAATCAAGATGTTCAGTAGGAGGAGGAGTGATTCTTGCATGAAACAGAACTATTTGAGACTATCTTGAAGAAGATCTTGATGGACTTAATCGAGGAGTTGTCTTTTTGAAATTGAAGCCGACCACTTTGAGTTAAAACCGGTAATGTTTAATATGATCAACATAATTGGTCAATTTGGCGGCTCGAAGAGCGAAGATGCGACAACATCTGAAATCTTTCCTCGAGATTTGCAACTCGTTCAAAATACACGAGTCACCCCGATGTCTTACGATTAAGATTATTCCCCTATTCTTTGAGGATAGGCGAAAGCATGGTTGAATAGCATTCTGCCGGATCAATAGCATCTTGGACTGATCTTTGTCGTGATTTCCTTGCTAGATTTAATCCTACAAATTTGGTGATAAGCCCGTAGCGACATTACTTCTTTTGGCGACGGATGATGAATCCATGTACGAGGCTTGGGGGCGATATAGAGAACTTCTACACAAATGCCCTACAGTTCGGTGTGGACTCAAGTAACAATGTTTTACAACGCCGTGAATACACCAACAAGGATGATGCTAGATGCCTCGGCAAGCGGCATACTCTAGATAAGTCGCCGAGGAGGAAGCAATGCAAATTTTAAGCAGGCTGGCCAAGAATGATTATCAATTCCCATCTACTAGAAGAGGAGGAGTTGGGCGCCAAGCCACAATACATGAACTAGGATCATCGATTCAATTTCGGCACAATTGGCCACTTTAACCAAGATGGTCGAACATGCAAAAACCAAACAACACACATGAAGTCAAGGTAATGGATTCTTTTTGTGAGTTATGTGGTGATAACCATAATTCTTACGAATGTATCGAGAATCGGAATCCGGCTTCTATGTGGGAATTACAATCGGAACAACAATGTGATGTCCAATACATACAATCCAACTTGGAAGAAGCACCCGAATTTTTCATGGAGTAATCCCAACAATGCTCTAAGCGGAACAATCAGAATGCACAAGCATCGGGATTCAGCGAGAATATGCCCGACAAGCGGTTGCCGCGGCAACAACAAGCGACATCTAGTTCTTTGGAAAATTCTCTAAATGCTTTTATGATGAAAACTGAATCTTATATGGCTGAGAATAGTAATTTCATAAAAAGAACTGATGCTTTTATTAACAGGACCGAGATGAGATTGCAAAACCAAGAGGCGGCAATCAAATCATTGGAAAATCAAGTCGGACAGTTTGCTCAAAATTTGAATACTAGACCGCAAGGAGGTTTACCTAGAGATACTGAAGTCGCAAGAGGAACTGCCATGAGCAATGTAAAGCAATCACCACTAGAAGTGGCCAACAACTTAGAGAGGCTTAAACCCGCTCATCAAACAAAACTCCACAAAAAGATCAAGACGAACCTAGAGGAAAAGCCTCAGATGCTGAACCAGGAATTGCCGCAGCAATCGGCAATAAGCATGCCTCGGCAACCGACGATAAAGATGCCTCGGCAAATTGCGATAAGCACGCCTCGGCAACCCCAGTTGATACCGCCGCGGCAACTCCAGTTGTCCCGACAATGCCGTCAATCAGGTTTCAAACTAATGAAAGGATCGAAGATATCCGACTTCCACCACCATTCCCACAAAGGTTGAAACGATAAAAGCAAGAATACCAATTCAAGAAGTTTCTTGATATCTTAAAGCAAGTCCACATCAACTTACCATTGGTGGAAGCAATTGAACAAATGCCAAACTATGCCAAATTTCTTAAAGACATTGTGTCCAAGAGAACAAGGCTAGGAGAGTTTGAAACAGTTGCCGCAACAGAGGGATGCATGGAAATGTTGCACAATCGTATGCCACCCAAATTGAAGGATCCCGGAAGTTTCACAATACCATGTTCCATTGGAAATCACTATGTCGGGAAAGCATTATGCGACCTTGGGACTAGCATAAACTTGATGCCTAAATCAGTTTTCCAGAAACTAGGAATCGGGAAGGCAAGACCTACAACAGTTATGCTACAACTAGCCAACAGATCCTATGTGCATCTAGAGGGAAAAATCGAGGACATACTGGTAAAAGTTGATAAATTTATTTTTCCCGCTGACTTTATTGTCTTGGATTGTGAAGCAGATGAGCATGCACCCATCATTCTCGGGAGACCATTCCTAGCAACAGGGAGAACCTTGATCAATGTTGAAAAGGGAGAACTCACAATGAGGGTGAATGACCAGCAAGTTAAACTAAATGTGTTCCAAACACTAAGGCACGCCGATGATCCAGAAGAATGCCAACTTCTTCATGGAACGGCAGAGTTTAACTTCGATGAGGAATTTAGTTGCCTCGACAACTACATTACCGATCAAGAGGAACCTGGGGAGTATGAAGAACCGGTCGATGAGGAACAACAAGAAGAGGCAAATTGGCTAGTCAATCGACCAGGTACATACTTTGAACCTTTGGATTACTCGGGTAAGGAAGGTAAGCTCGAAAAACCCTCTATTGAACAACCACCGATTCTTAAGTTGAAACAATTGCGAGCAACTAAAATATGCATACTTAGGAACCGATAATACATTACTGTAATTATTTCTTCTAAGTTACAGCCTGAGCAGGAAAAGAAGCTGATCAAGATGTTGAAGCTACACAAAAAGGCAATAGGGTGGACACTTGCCGACTTGAAGGAAATTAGCCTGGCAGTGTGTATGCACAAGATTTTGTTGGACGATGATCACAAACCTTCAATTGAGGCCCAGAGGAGACTGAATCATGCCATGAAAGGGGTTGTAATGAAAGAAATCATCAAGTGGCTTGGCGTCGACATTATATACCCTATCTACGATAGTACATGGGTAAGCCGGTACAATGTGTACGAAAAAGGGAGGTATAACGGTGGTAAGTAATGAAAATAATGAACTCATTCCAACCAGGGTGTGACGGTTGGAGGGTTTGTATGGATTATCGAAAGCTAAACAAAGCCACCAGGAAAGATCACTTCCCATTACCCTTTATTGATCAAATGCTTGATCGTCTTGCGGGTAAACCCTTTTATTGTTTTCTTGATGGTTATTCAGGTTACAATCAAATTGCCATAGCACCCGAGAAGATCAAGAAAAGACGACCTTCACATGCCCATACGGTACTTATGCCTTCCGAGTATGCCGTTCGGATTTGTGTAACGCATACAGCAACCTTCCAAAGATGCATGATGGCACTCTTTTGGACATGGTCGAAGACTTCCTTGAGATCTTCATGGATGATTTTTCTATTTTTGGTAATGACTTGACAATTTGTCTCGGGAATTTAGAGGGTGTTGGCAAGATGTGAAGAAACTGATTTAGTCCTCAATTGGGAGAAATGCCATTTTATGGTAGATGAAGGAATAGTGCTCGGCCACAAGATTTCATCCAAGGGAATTGAAGTAGACAAAGCCAAGGTGGACGTGATTGAGAGATTACCCCCACCAAGTTCGGTTAAAGGAATTTGAAGTTTTCTTGGACATGCAGGTCTTTCCAGGAGGTTCATTCATAATTTTTCTAAAATCACTAAACCCTTGTGCAATTTGCTTGAACAAGTTAAAGTCTTCGATTTTGATGATTCTTGCACCCAAGCATTCGAAACCCTAAAGAAAAAGCTTGCCTCGGCACCCATTGTCGTTCCACCAGATTGGACGCTACCTTTTGAGCTCATGTGTAATGCAAGTGCTTTCGCGGTAGGAGCAGTCCTAGGCCAACGCACAGGTAAAACCTTCCATGTGATATACTACGCTAGTATAACTCTTAATAGTGCTCAAGTGAATTACACAACAACGAAGAAAGAGTTACTAGCCGTAGTTTTCGCATTTGACAAGTTCCGATCCTATTTGATTGGTACAAAGGTAATTGATAAGTGTTCAAAAGTACTATTTTTATTACCCTTTTTACTCATATTATTGTTAGACTTAAGCTCATATTAGTTGCATAATTAGTTATTCATGCATTAATTCATGTTTCTTTCCACCGTTGAGCTTGATTACATAACTTGGTAATTTTTGTGGAAAAAGATGCTGCTTTGGTGTGTTTTTGTGTGTGTGCAGGATCACTTGCCAAAGCAAGGCTAGTGCTAGTTGCCAGGGCAATGCATGAAGGAGACGCTGAGCTAGTTGCCAGGGCAATGCATGAAGGAGACGCCGAGCCAGTTACCATGGCAATTGTCGACAAGAGCAAAGGTGATATGGTAGTTGAAATTGATGACTAGACAAGCCCAAGATGACGTGGAGCAAAGCCCAAACCCAAAGGAATTTGATTTCCATGCAGAGATTAAAGAAGAATTAAATTCCAAGAAGATAGGAGAAGTTCTAGTAGGAATACAATTATAATAAAGAATTATATTCTTTAAAGATAATTTAATTCCAACTTAACTTCCTCCTCAAAGAAGGACTTTGCCCTAGCCCTATAAATAAGAAGGGAATTTCGACAATCATAGAGAGCAAGAAGAGGGAAAATTTCGACAACTCCAAAAGGCAAGAAGGAAGAGATTTCGACAAGAGAGCAAGGGGGAGAGAGTTCGATTTCTTCTTCTTCTTCTTTGCTACCATTAGATTCATGGTTTGAGGATTATTCTTTGTATATCTTTTGAACCCAACCATGAACTAACTTGATTGGTTGGGTTATTGTGTTTTGTGGTTGTGAGAAACTATGGTTTTTGTTTATGTAATAAGAGTTTGCACTTTTCTATTTCAAGGTTTATTCATTCTTGGTTCTTATTCTTGTTTGCGAGTGAATTGGGAGAGGATCTCGTGATTTCATCTATTTATCTAATATCGGAGAGTTAGATTCAAAAAGCGAATGAGTATGGTCTTTATTCAATCTATTGATGGTGAAGATTAATCCGGCTTAGGAATAAGTTAAGGATTTCAATGGCTAAGAAGGAGTGCAAGATTGGTTGTTGTTCACCCTTGATTCACGTGAGGATGTATTATCAAGGCATGCACAAGTAGCTAGAGTTTCGACTTAGGGATAAGAAGAAACCATTGAAGAACGCTCTGCCGAACCTTGAAGTTGCTGCCCGGACGCCCAAGTAGTTGCCCAGCTAGTCGCCTAGGCAACCATCGATTAGTTGCCAAGGCAACCCATTTGTGCAAGTTGCCACGGCAAGCTGAGTTGCCCTTGCACTCTTTTACCAAGGCGATCAATCGGCTATCACACCTCAACTCACGATAACCTGGCCTATTCTTTCTTTTTGATTTCATCTATTCTTTTAGTTTATTGCTTTTACTTTTCTCGTTAAAAAACCTCTATTATCAATTGTGTTTTTATTTTTCACGGTGCGATAACTTAAGCAAAGTGGCCCAAACCAATCCCTGTGGAGCGATACTCGATACTCATATCACTTTATTACTTGTGGCGTGTATACTTGCACATTTGCGTTGCATTATCACAGCGCAACAAGTTTTTTGGCGCCGTTGCGGGGATTGGCAATTGGTGTTAGTTGTTTTTTTGTTATTGCATTTTTTTTTCTCTTAGTTTTACTAACTTTTCTTTTTGTTTGTTTTATCAAAAAAAAATTAGGTGCACTACAAGTTAAGGGACATCAACATGTCGGGAAATAAAAAGCCAATCTATTCGAGAGATGATGTTGGAAGATATGAATCAATCCAATCAAGAGTTTCTTGCACCCTTTGATGATTACCTATACCACCGAGAAAAGCCCAAGAACTTATACCGTGGAAAAATCTTGTGCTATGTGTGGAGAACATCATGTGTTTGAAAATTGCCCTCACATTTTCGGTGCATATAACTACATGGAGGACCATAGAGGGAACCAACAGCAAAATTCTTCATGGTATGGTCAAAAAGCTCAATTTTTTTTTTTACCATAAAATTTTTGCGCGACAACAGATATGCCATGGCAATGTAGTCCTTTTCAAGAGCATTCCAATTCCTTGGAGGAAGCGTTACTAGCTTCCTTGGCTAGACTTGCGGATCAATTGAAGAGATTCGAGAGCTATCAAAATCTATGGATACGAGGATAGCTCGGTGGGATGCAACCTTAGGGGATTGAGGAAGATCAATTGGGGAGATCCACATATGTCATGGATAACATGCACCAACAATTCATTCCTAGGGATATTGGCGTCCCAAGGCAAGAGGATAAGGAGCAATGCAAAGAAAGCTCTTCGATGTGTGGGAACAACTAGAACCTCAAAGTCAAGAGGATGCCAATGAGAGAGACTGCCCAACACATGATGAGCTGAACAACAAATTGCCTCGGCAATGATTGAGGAGCTTGAGCGAGCAATGCGCGACAACACTCGGTGGTGAGAACAACAATACTACAACAAATTCGAGAGGAACTGATGCCAATAAGGTTACAACGTTGATGTTGAAGCGAGGAATCATGTAGGTGCTCTCATCTACAATTGCCACGGCAATTACACGACCACATGCAAGATCAACGAGATGATAATACTTTGCCAATGGAATATGAGCAGGTAATGGTTGAACCTTTTGAATTCTTTAAAAACTCACCTCGTCCATTGCGGGTATGTCTTGAGAACCGAGGTTGGTAGATTTGAAGCCATCAAAATCTCTCTTGATGGAGATGTTTGAGAGGCCAAAAGAAAATGGTGTTTGGATTCGTAAAGCTTTTCAAAAAATTGGTTCTTCCCTTGACTTACAGCAAATTTTGGCAATTGATTGCCACGGCAATTGGCTTGAGCAGCAATTGCCCACGACAACAAAGGCTACATCCAACCATGATAGAAAGTCGACAAGAATGAGGTAATTGAATGGTTGAGAATGGATATAATTTTCCTATTAATATATTTGTGCCTTCAGGAATAGTAGCAAGGTGGAGAGTATACATGGACTACAAGCGAACAAAGAAGAAAGACACCTCCACCATGGTAGCATAAAAAGGGAGTAGTGGCAAGCACATTGGCCAAACTCTTTTTGGGCAATATTGTCACCCGATGGAGGTGCGGATGGACTATAAAGTATCAAAAATGACCATCCTCAAGTTTTCTCGGATATGCACTAACATTAGAAGATGCATGATGGCACTCTTTTGGACATGGTGAAGACTTCCTTGAGATCTTCATGGATGATTTTTTCGTTTTTGGTAGTGACTTCAACAGTTGTCATGACAATTTAGAGAATATGTTGGCAAGATGTGAAGAAACCGATTTAGTCCTTAATTGGGAGAAGTGCCATCTTATGGTAGGTGAAAGAATAGTGCTCGGCCACAAGATTTCATCCAAGGGAATTAAAGTAGACAAAGCCAAGGTGGACGTAATCAAAAGATTACCCCCACCAAGATAAAGTCTTCCATTTTGATGATTCTTGCACCCCAAGCATTCGAAACCCTAAAGGAAAAGCTTGCCTCGGCAACCCCTGACGTCTCGACAACCATGGATGTGCATGCCTCGGCAACCCTCGACGCCACGGACAACCAGCGTCCGCGCCTGCCGGCAACCATGGATGCGTATGCCTCGGTAACTCTAGGCGCACTGCGCCTCGGCAACCTTGGGAGTAGTCGCCCGCGGCAGCATATGCCTCGGCAATACCCAGTGATGCGTGGTTTAGTTAATTTCCTTGTTTGTGGTATTTTACCTTATGGCCTTACTCACCAAGGGGGAAGAAGCGGTTCCGCCATGATGCTAAGCATTACTTTTGGGACGAGCCTCTTTTGTTTAAACAATGTGCGGATCGGGTTATGCCATTCTTCACCCTGATGTGTCCCACGAAGATGAGTAACAGAATGTACTCGACAATGCCATTCTTCACCCTATGGAGGACATTTTGGAGGAACTCGTACCATGGCCAAAGTTTTTCAATCCGGTTTGTATTGGCCAACACTATACAAAGATGCCCAAGAGTTTTACAAGCAATCGATCGTTGCGGAGGGCGGGCAATATCACCTACAAACCAATGGGCAATCAAAGCGTGAATATGGATTAGGAAAGTGCGGACAAAAAGCGTTTGTTGTACCTCAGCGAGATAGAGAAATTTCGTGCACTCGCCTATAACAATGCACAAATCTACAAGGAGAAAACAAAGCAATGGCACGACAAGAAACTATTGCGCGACAATTCATGCAGGGCAACTAGTTTTCTTATTCAATTCTCGGCTAAAACTTTTTCGGAAAACTAAAATCAAGATGGTCGGGACCATTCAAAGTTGTCAAACCATTCTCTCATGGTGTCGTGATAATCAAGTCCATTCAGCAGCGAACATGAATTCAAAGTTAACGGACAAAGATTGAAGCACTACAGCGGTGCCCATGTGGAACATAACAAAAAGTTGACACCTTAGGAGATGCATGAGCATGCTCTCCTTTCGATATTTTCTTTTTCTTTTTTTATTTTTTTTTTTTTTTTTTTGAACTATTTTTTTTTTCTTTTATTTTTTGTTTATTTTTTTCTCTTTATTTATTTTTGGAATTTTTAGGAGAGATTTTATTTTTCTTCATTATCTTTAGTTTTCAGGTTTTCTTTTCACAACAAGACTCACAACCACCATGCTAAGGAAATTTCTTTGCCGACTACTTGCCCACAGCAACCACAAAAGCTGGCGATGCCCAGGCAACAACAATGGCCCGGCAACTATTGATGCCCATGCAAGTGAACTGCATCGGCAAACATGGATCAAATCAAAGCAATGCTATTCATGCGGTACCAACCACAAGCATTCAACCACCGATCGAAAAAAATGAATCAAGCAAGCGACACGAAGAAGAAACTTATCACTCGAGGTGGCGACCTCTCGACTAACTCATTTCATTTAGTTTCTTTTAAATTTTGTTTTCACTTTTACATGCATTGAGGACAATGCTTCTCTCGAGTTTGGGGGTGTTGGTTTCTAGTTAGTTTCATGTTTAGTTGCATTCATCTTTAACAATCACATATAGGTTGCATATGTTACTTGCCATGCCTTTAATTGGATTTAATTGCTTAAGACTTGTTGAATATCAATGATGAATTTTGCCCTTGCACTTAATTGAAAGAACCTTTAATTTTAGGATTACATGAAAAGAACTTAGAATTTTACTATGATGCTGAATTTTTTTACACGGTTGTGGCTTGTTGATTGAAAGAAACTTAGTGAACTTAGGTTGCTTAAAATTTGGGTAAATTTAAAATTGAAAATTAAAAGTTAATTTCTTGCTAGAGGTGCCCAAAACTGGCTCTAGTAGTAAATGCACTTTCTTGCTAGAGGTGCCCAAAACTGGCTCTAGTAGTTAATGCACATTAAAGAATCGCTAGAGGTGCCCGAAATTGGCTCTAGTCGACTAAAATAAAATGAGAAATTGCTTACTTTGCTAGAGGTGCCCGAAATTGGCTCTAGTGAAAATAAAAATAAATGCCCCGATAATTAAATTGATAAAAGCCTATTGTTCACATAGAATCTTGAAAATCAACTTGTACACAACTACGCACACACATTGTCACGAGCATTATAGTTTTGTTCGGGTAATTTTTGTGCTATCGAAAAAATTAAAGGTGATCATACTTTGTGCCCACGGTTCGAGGTTTGAATTCAAGTTTGAAGCATGTCTTTGATGATTAAAGTCTTGGCGGTAATTGTTAGTTTGCATTGCTTGAGGACAAGCAATAGTTGAGTTTGGGGTGTGATAAGTGTTCAAAAGTACTATTTTATTACCCTTTTTACTCATATTATTGTTAGACTTAAGCTCATATTAGTTGCATAATTAGTCATTCATGCATTAATTCATGTTTCTTTCCACCGTTGAGCTTGATTACATAACTTGGTGATTTTTGGAAAAAGATGCTGCTTTGGTGTGTTTTTGTGTGTGTGCGAGGATCACTTGCCAAAACAAGGCTAGAACTAGTTGCGAGGGCAATGCATGAAGGAGATGCCGAGCTAGTTGCGAGGGCAATGCATGAAAGGAGGCGTCGAGCAGTTGCCGGGGCAATTGTCGACAAAAGAATAAGGTGATATGGTAGTCGAAATTGATGACTAGACAAGCCCAAGATGACGTGGAGCAAAGCTAAATCCCAAAGGAATTTGATTTCCATGAAGAGATTAAAGAAGAATTAAATTCCAAGAAGATAGGAGAAGTTCTAGTAGGAATATAATTATAATAAAAAATTATATTCTTTAAAGATAATTTAATTCAACAACTTCCTCCTCAAAGAAGGACTTTGACCTAGCCCTATAAATAGATCACCATTTCGTCAACTTGAAGAGAGCAAGAAGAGGAAAATTTTGACAACTCCAACTCCAAAAGGGCAAGAAGGAGATTTTTGACAAGAAGAGCAAGGGGAGAGTTCGATTTCTTCTTCTTCTTTGCTTCCATTAGATTCATGGTTTGGGGATTATTCTTTGTATATCTTTTGAACCCAACCATGAACTAACTTGATTGGTTGGGGTTATTGTGTTTTGTTGTTGTGAGAAACAATTGGATTTTGTTTAGGTAATAAGAGTTTGCACTTTTCTATTCAAGGTTTATTCATTCTTGGTTCTTATTCTTGTTTGCGAGTGAATTGGGAGAGGATCTCGTAACTTCATCTATTTATCTAATATCGGGAGAGTTAGATTCAAAAGCGAATGAGTATGGTCTTTATTCAATCTATTGATGGTGAAGATTAATCCGGCTTAGGAATAAGTTAAGGATTTCAGCGGCTAAGAAGGGCGCAAGATTGGTTGTTGTTCACCCTTGATTCACCTTGAGGATGTATTATCAAGGCATGCACAAGTAGCTAGAGTTTCGACTTAGGGATAAGAAGAAACCATTGAAGAGCGCTCTGCCGAACCTTGAAGTTGCTGCCCGGGCGCCCAAGTAGTTGCCCAGCTAGTTGCCCGGGCAACCATCGATTAGTTGCCAAGGCAACCCCGTTGTGCAAGTTGCCACGGCAAGCTGAGTTGCCCTTGCACTCTTTTACCAAGGCATTACTTTTGGGGCGAGCCTCTTTTGTTTAAACAATGTGCGGATCGGGTTATACGCCGATGTGTCCCTGAAGAAGAACAACAGAATGTACTCCGGCAATGCCATTCTTCACCCTATGGAGGACATTTTGGAGGAACTCGTACCGCGGCCAAAGTTTTGCAATCCGGTTTGTATTGGCCAACATTGTACAAAGATGCCCAAGACTTTTACAAGCAATGTGATCGTTGCCGGAGGGCGGGCAATATCTCTAGGCGACATGAGATGCCACTCTCGAACATCATCGAGGTGGAATTGTTCGATGTATGGGGATCGATTTTATGGGACCTTTTCCATCTTCATTTGGCAACCATTCTACTTGCCGTCGACTACGTGTCTAAATGGGTTGAGGCGATTGCGGTTCCCAACAACGATTCCAAGACCGTGCAGCGATTCTTGCGAGAAAAACATATTTACGGTTTGGGATGCGAGAGCAATTATCGGTGTGAAGGCAAGCATTTTGACAACAGACTAATTGCCAAGATGTTTGCAGCGCTTGGCATATCACACAAGATCGCCACGGCATATCACCCACAAACCCAGGCAGCGAAATTTCAGCAGGGGGTTGAAGGGTATACTCGAGAAAGTTGTAAATCCCTCTAGGAAGGATTGGTCATTAAGACTAGATGGCGCACTTTGGGCATATCGCCTTTGCATTCAAAACACCCTTAGGTATGTCCCCCTTCCGACTTGTCTATGGCAAAACATGTCATCTACGGTGGAAATCGAACACAAGGCATCTTGGGCAATCAAGACCGTGAATATGGATTGGGAAAGTGCGGACAAAAGCGTTTGTTGGACCTCAATGAGATAGAAAGAATTTCGTGCACTCGCCTATAACAATGCACGAATCTACAAGGAGAAAACAAAGCGATGGCATGACAAGAAACTATTGCCCGCGACAATTCACGCGCGAGGGCAACTAGTTCTCTATTCAATTCTCGGCTAAAACTTTTCGGGAAAAGCTGAAATCAAGATGGTCGGGACCATTTGAAGTCGTCAAACCATTCTCCCATGGTGCTTAGTGATAATCAAGTCCATCTCGACAACCATGAATTCAAAGTTAATGGACAAAGATTGAAGCACTACAATGGTGCCCATGTGGAGCGTAACAAGGAAGTGGTCAACTTAGGAGATGCATGAGCATGCTCTCCTTTTGATATTTTTATTTTTATTTTTTTTATTTATTTTTTTTTTTTATTTTTGATTAATCATTTATTTTTTTTTTTTTTTTTTTTTTTTTTTTTTTTTTTTTTCCGATTATTAGTAATTTTCTTTAGGATAGATTTTTTTATTTAAGTTTAAGAATCTATTACACATCTTTATTTATTTTTTTTTATTATTTTTATCTTTAATTTTAATCCTTATTTGATTTGTCTTTGAATTGTAGGGAAAAAAAAAGTTCAAGATAAAAAGAGGAATTTTAATCCAAGTAGGAAAACATCTTCAACAAAGGAAACTAATGGGCTGAATCTAAGGCTTATATAAAGCCTCCAATTCACCCTAATCACAACCCCCTTGTCGACAACTTCTCCCTCACCTAAACCCTTTTTTTCGTTTTCCCTAATCCCACCCACCTATCTTTTTTTCTATAAAACCCATCACCCTTAACCTATTCCTACTTTCTATCTTGCAACTTTTTTTTCTTTTCTTTTCTTTTCTTTGTTTTTTTACAAAACTCACAACCAAGATCATCCATGGCATCCAAGATTAAATTTTTAGTTCATCCAAGTTCCTCAAAGAACCAAGATACAAAAAGTTTGCTACACGGTGGTTCAAGAAAGATTTCAATCCAAGTTTGAAAAGCGGAAGATTCATGAAGAACAAGGCTTTGAATACTCCAACTCTCATCAAGATTTCGGCCTTGAACCATTCATCTTGAGAGGATTGCACATCAAAAGTGGCAAATCTTTTGCCATCAGCCGGGAACGGGTAACATCTCATGGGTAAGAGAATTCTATGCTCACTCACCTAACTGGATAATCCTTATGTTTTGTTCGTGACAAGGCCATACTCATAAGTCCCGAAAGCGTCAACACCTTTTACGGGCTTTACATTGAGAAGGACGAGCATCAAGCCTTCGTTGATCAAATCACTCCCAAGCAACTCGACAAGGTGCTTCAGAACTCACTCAGCGGGAACTCATTGGAGCAGCCCGGTAAATACAAAGGCACGGTAAATCGCCTTCGGCTTAAACCGAGGCAAAACTATGGAATAAGTTTGTTAAAACTTCTTTAATGCCCCACCACACACAATACTACCGTTGATATACCACGTCTTTTGCTCATACATTCTATTTTGCATAATCGCATCATTAACATTGGAAAAATTATTTGTGATGAGATTTTTGTATGCGACTCAAAGATAAGGGTTCTCTTTTCTTCCCTTGCTTAATTTCTAATCTTTGCAGGAGATGCATGTCCCAAGTGAGTCCCCGATGAAAAGGCCCTACCCAAGTCTGGTTGGAATCAAGCACTAATCAAAGCTAATGGGAGAGGCAGGGGAGATTCTTCAAGGCCTCCAATTGCCACGGCAACTCCTGCCGCCCGGCAATCCATAATGCCCAAGCACCTAACGCCCGAACAACTCGGCCATCAACCGGGACACTTTGAAGCACTTTTGCACCCATTGGCAAGCCACCTAAGGCAAATTGAAGACCGGCAACTAATGTTCATGCGGTACATGAAGGAGCACAACAATGCCATCACCCAAGTCATCCTAGAAAAGTACCGGACAATCGCGTGCCGTTCCCATCTTTTTCGCCGAGATCCTTGCCCGGCAACCAATGAAGCGATCGCCACGGCAACCACAGCATGATGATGCCGCAACCTACATCGTGCACAAGCTGATGCCACGGCAACCAACCACGAAGATGCCACGACAACCAAAGCTAAAGACATCCCGGCAACCCTTTGCAAAAGCCAAGGTAAAGCACCTATGCCCGAATCAACTCCTACGGAATCATTTTCTGATTTTTCAGATTTGGACGAGTCCTCCATTGAACCAACAAAGACCGCACCAATTGAATCCTCAAGCGAAAAGCCAATGACATTGATGAAGAGGGCGATGAGGACAACCCGTCACGAGGATCGATTCCACCACCGGCAACAAGAAAACAACCATCGCGTTCAAGCAAGAGAATCAAGACACCGACCAAAGGAAACTAATCATCTACGATGATGAACTCTCGGAGTAAGTCCTCGTATGCATTTTTATTTTTTTTTTTTTTTTTTTTTTTTTTATGCATGCATTGAGGACAATGCCTCACTCGAGTTTGGGGGGATTGTTATTAGTAGTTACCATGTTTAGTTACATTCATCTTAAGTATTACATTTAGGATACATAAATTGCTTGCCATGCCTTTAATTGGAACAAAATTGCTTAGATTTGATGAATATCGATGATGACTTTGCCAATGCACTTAATTGATAGAATTTTTATTCTAGGATAACCATGGAAAAACTTAGAATTTTACTATGATGCTAATTTTGATGAAACACTATTGTGGTTTGATTGATTTAAGGAATTCTAGTAAACTTAGGTTGATAATTAACAAATTGGGGATTAGAATAAAAATTGGATGAATGCTAGAGGTGCGAAATTGGCTCTAGCATGTGCTAAAAAATTGATCACTAGAGGTGCAAAGCTGGCTCTAGTATGTGTTAAAAAAATTGATAGCTAGAGGTGCGAAACCGGCTCTAGTCGAATAAATTAACTTAAGAAAACTAAAAACAAAACACTAGAGGTGCCCAAAAGCTGGCTCTAGTTAAAACATGTTAAAAAGAACCCAATGAAGTAATTTGAAAACCTATTGTTTGCATAGAATCGAAAAATCAACTTGCACACAACTCTCACACACACTCACAAGCATTATAGTTTGATTCGAGTAACTCTAAGTTTTCCAAAAAATAAAAAGCCAATCATACTTTGTGCCCGGTTGAGAGAGGTGAAATCAAGTTCAAAGCTAAGTTTGTGAAAATTGAAGTCTTGGCGGTAATTATGAGTTTGCATTGCTTGAGGACAAGCAATAGTTGAGTTTTGGGGTGTGATAAGTGTTCAAAAGTACTATTTTTTCTTACCCTTTTTACTCATATTATTGTTAGACTTAGGCTCATATTAGTTGCATAATTAGCCATTCATGCATTAATCCATGTTTCCTTCCATCGTTGAGCTTGATTACATAACTTGGTAGTTTTTGTGGGAAAGATGTTGCTTTGGTGTGTTTTTTGTGTGTGTAGGATCAGGACTTGCCAAAGCAAGGCTAGAACTAGTTGCGAGGGCAATACATGAAGGGATGCGAAAGCTAGTTGCGGGGGCGAGCTAGTTGCTAGCAATGCATGAAGGAGGGCGAGCAGTTGCCATGGCAATTGTCGACAAGAGCAAAGGTGATATGGTAGTCGAAATTGATGACTAGACAAGCCCAAGATGACGTGGAGCAAAGCCCAAACCCAAAGGAATTTGATTTCCATGAAGAGATTAAAGAAAAATTAAATTCCAAGAAGATAGGAGAAGTTCTAGTAGGAATATAATTATAATAAAAAATTATATTCTTTAAAGATAATTTAATTCCAACAACTTCCTCCTCAAAGAAGGACTTTGGCCTAGCCCTATAAATAAGATGGAGATTTCGACAATCAAGAGAGCAAAAGAGGGAATTTCGACAAGTCCAAGGAGGGCAAGAGGAGAGAAATTTTGACAAGCATCTAGGGCAAGGAGGATTTGACAAGCCTCCTTCTTCATCTTTTCTTTCTTGTTGATTGGGTTCATGCTAGGGATTATTTATCTTGTGTTTCTTTGGAACCTAGCCATGAACTAAATCTATTTGGCTATAGTTATTGTGTTTTGTGGTTGTGAGAAACTATTGGTTTTTGTTTAGGTAATAAGAGTTTGCACTTTTCTATTTCAAGGTTTATTCATTCTTGGTTCTTATTCTTGTTTTTGAGTGAATTGGGAGAGGATCTCGTGATTTCATCTATTTATCTAATATCGGGAGAGTTAGATTCAAAAGCGAATGAATATGATCTTTATTCAATCTATTGATGGTGAAGATTAATCCGGCTTAGGAATAAGTTAAGGATTTCAGCGGCTTGCGATGGGATTTCTTTTTATCTCTAAATTCTTGAGATTACACAAGAAATAATAAAACCATCTTGAGATTCAAAGAAATAATAAAACTAGCGTCCCTATATCTACGGTTTGGTGAAAAAAACACAGGAGTCTCAAAAAAGGGTGCAACACGAGGACTTCCCAAAAGGTCACCATCCTAGTACTACTCTCGCCCAAGCGCAAGCTTAACTATGGAGTTTTGATGGGATCGGTGCATTAGTCTTTGGTATGATCGCACCCGTCATGTTCTGCGCGATTAACTTACCTAAGGGCTACGCGTTGCCTTTCTTTTTATCTCTAAATTCTTGAGATTTGGAGAAATAATAAAACCATGAGGGAAACGCGTCCCTATATCTACGGTTTGGTGAAAAAACACAGGAGTCTCAAAAAGAGGGGTGCAACACGAGGACTTCCCAAAGGTCACCCATCCTAGTACTACTCTCGCCCAAAGCACGCTTGACTGCGGAGTTCTGATGGGATCCGGTGCATTAGTGCTGGTATGATCGCACCCGTCATGTTCTGCGCGATTAACTTACCTAAGGGCTACGCGTTGCCTTTCTTTTTATCTCTAAATTCTTGAGATTTGGAGAAATAATAAAACCATGAAACGCGTCCCTATATCTACGGTTTGGTGAAAAAAAACACATGAGTCTCAAAAAGAAGGGTGCAACACGAGGACTTCCCAAGAGGTCACCCATCCTAGTACTACTCTCGCCCAAGCACGCTTAACTGCGGAGTTCTGATGGGATTCGGTGCATTAGTCTTTGGTATGATCACACCGTCATGTTTACAGCGATTAACTTACCTAAAGGGCTTCACGTTGCCTTTCTTTTTATCTCTAAATTCTTGAGATTTGGAGAAATAATAAAACCATCACGGGAAAGCGTGTCCCTATATCTACGGTTTGGTGAAAAAAACACATGAGTCTCAAAGGAGGGTGCAACACGAGGACTTCCCAAGGGTCTCCCCATCCTAGTACTACTCTCGCAAAAGCACGCTAAGTTTTGAGTTCTGATGGGATCCGGTGCATTAGTGTTGGGTGATGATACTGCGTCGTCATTCTTTGTGTAAAAAAATCAAATTTTTAAGTTTGGTAAGTTAATTTTAGAGGTTAAAAATGTAAAAGTTTTGATAAACACTAAAAAGTTAAATTTAAAAGCCCAAATCTACGGTTTTTCAAAAAAAGCGGTCTCAAAAGGCGTCCTATATATAAGGCTTCCCAGAGGTCACCCATCCTAGTACTATTCTCACCCAAACATGCTTGATTGTGGAGTTCTGATGGGATTGGTGCATTAGTCTTTGGTATAATTTTCCCGTCATGTTCTGTGCGATTAACCACCTAAGGGCTACGCGTTGCCTTTCTTTTTATCTCTAAATTCTTGAGATTTGGAGAAATAATAAAATCGTCACGGGAAGCAGCGTCCCTATATCTACGGTTTGGTGAAAAAAAAAAAGAGTCTCTAAAGGGGTTGCAACACAAGGACTTCCCAGGAGGTCACCCATCCTTGTACTATTCTCTCACCCAAGCGGCAAACGGAAATCTTGATGGGATCCGGTGCATTAGTGCTAGTATGATCGCACCCGTTGTGTTTGCGCGATTAACTTACCTATAGGCTACAGCGTTGGCTTTCTTTTTATCTCTAAATTCTTGATTTGGAGATATAATAAAACATCATTTGGGAAACAAGTCCCTATATCTACGGTTTAGTGAAAAAAAACTGGAGTCTCAAAAGAGGGTGAAACACGGGTCTTCCCAAGAGGTCACCCATCCTAGTACTACTCTCGCCCAAGCGAGGCTTAAGCTGCGGAGTTCTTATGGGATCCGGTGCATTAGTCTTTGTTATGATCGCACCCATCATTCCATGTTATACTTTTTGTGTTTATTATACGATCTAATACCATTTACCTTAAAACAAGCGTAATTAAACATTAGCCATTTCCATCCATGTACCAAATTTATATAAATAATGATACATTCTTGTGAAAAAAAAATCAAATTTTTAAGTTTGGTAAGTTAATAAAAAGAGGTTAAAAATGTAAAAGTTTTGATAAACACTAAAAAGTTAAATTTAAAAAGCCAAAACGAGGGTTTTCAACAAAAAGCAGTGGCAAAGCGTAGCGTCCCTATATATACGGTTTGGTGGAAAAAACACATCAGTCTCAAAAAAGAGGGTGCAACACGAAGACTTCTAAAGGTCACCCATCCTAGTACTACTCTCGCCCAAACACGCTTTTCTACGGAGTTGATGGGATCGGTGCATTAGTCTTTGTATGATCACACCCATCATGTTTTTGCGATTAACTTAACCTAAGGACTCGCGTTGCCTTTTTTTTATCTCTAAATTCTTGACATTTGGAGAAATAATAAAACCATGTGGGAAAGCGCGTCCCTATATCTACGGTTTGGTGGAAAAAACACACGAGAGTCTCAAAAGAGGGTGCAGCGGAAAGGACTTCCCAAGAGATCACCCATCCTAGTACTACTCGCCCAAAGACGCATGAATCGGAGTTTTGATGGGATCGGTGCATTAGTCTTTGGTATGATCACACCGTCATGTTTTCTTGTGATTAATTACATAAGAGACTCGCGTTGCCTTTCTTTTTATCTTTAAATTCTTGAGATTTAAAGAAATAATAAAACCTTGGGAAAGCAGCGTCCCTATATTCACGGTTTGGTGAAAAAACACATGAGTCTCAAAAGGGGGTGCAACGAGGACTTATTTGATGTGCTTGTTGAAAGTTATAAATATAATTATTATTTTCTAATTGGATTTGAACCAATGACCAACAATAAAAGCGTGGCATCTACGATAAATTGAATTTTACCCCCTGTGTTAATATACAATCACATATTATTTGCCTTAAATATTGTAGGAATAAAAGGAAATAAACCAACTTATATAATCGTATGTCAAAAGTTAAAAATATGGTTACTATGTTTCTAATTGGTTTTTTGGACCAGGGCCGACAATTAAAAAAGCTTTTACCATCGTTTTCTATGTTATACGTTTGTGTTTATTATATGATCTAATACTATTTACCTTAAAACAAGCGTAATTAAACAATAGCCATTTCCATCCATGTACCAAATTTATATAAATAATGGTACATTCTTTGTATAAAAAAATCAAATTTTTAAGTTTGGTAAGTTAATAAAGAGGTTAAAAATGTAAAAGTTTTGATAAACACTAAAAAGTTAAATTTAAAAGCCCAAATAATTTGCTTTCAACAAAAGCGGTGGCAAGGCGTGGCGTCCCTATATAAAGGCTTCCCAATAGGTCACCCATCCTAGTACTATTCTCACCCAAACATGGCGATTGTGGAGTTAAGAGTGGGATTCGGTGCATTAGTGCTGGTATGATCGCACCCGTCATATTCTGTAGCGATTAGCAACTAAAGGGCTACAACGTTGCCTTTCTTTTTATCTCTAAATTCTTGAGATTTGGAGAAATAATAAAACCATGCGGGAACTTAGCATTACCTATATCTACGGTTTGGTGAAAAAATATAGGAGTCTCAAAGGGGGCAACACGAGGACTTCTAAGAGGTCACCCATCTTAGTACTACTCTCCCCAAGCACGCTTAATCTGCGGAGTTCTAATGAGATCAGTGCATTAGTCTTTGGTATGATCATAAGCGTCATGTTTTGCGTGATTAACTTACCTAAGGGCTACTCGTTGCCTTTCTTTTTATCTCTAAATTCTTGATTTGGAGAAATAATAAAACCATGCCGGAAATGCGTCCTACATCACGGTTTGGTGAAAAAATACAGGAGTCTCAAAGAGTGGTGCACACGAAGACTTCCAAGAGGTCACCATCCTAGTACTACACTAAGCTTAAAACATTATTGGAGTTACGATGGGATCGATACATTAGTACAGGTATGATTGCACCGTCATGTTCTGCGCGATTAACTTACATAAAGACTCGCATTGCCTTTAATTTTATCTCTAAATTCTTGAGATTTGAAGAAATAAAACCATTCGGAACGCATCCTATATCTACGGTTTTGGTGAAAAAAACACAGAGCCTCAAAAGGGGTGCAACACGAGGACTTATATGATGTGCATGTTAAAAAGTTATAAATATAATTATTATTTTCTAATTGGATTGAATCAATGACCAACAATTGATGGAAACCTACGATAAATTGAATTTTACCCTTGTGTTAATATACAATCACATATTATTTACCTTAAATGTAGTAGGAATAAAGAAATAAACCAACTTATATTCGTATGTTCAAAAGTTAAAAATATGATTATTATGTTTCTAATTGGATTTGAACCAGGACCAACAATTAAAAAAATATAAGCTTTTACCATCGTTCCATGTTATACTTTTGTGTTTATTATACGATCTATACTATTTACCTTAAAACAAGCGTAATTAAACAATAGCCATTTCCATCCATGTACCAAATTTATATAAATAATGATACATTCTTTGTGAAAAAAATCAAATTTACAAGTTTGGTAAGTTAATAAAAAAAGGTTAAAAATGTAAAAGTTTTGATAAACACTAAAAAAAGTTAAATTTAAAGCCAAAAGGAGGTTGTTTTCAAAAGCGGTGCAAATGACGATGTTTTCTATATATCTGACAGTGAAAAAAACACAGAGTCTCAAAGAGGGGTGCAACGAAGACTTCCAAAAGGTCCCATCCTGTCCTCCTCTCTCTAAAAACTGCGTGACTTGACTACGGGTTTTGATGGGATCAGGTGCATTAGTGATGGTATGATCACACCCGTCGTGTTTGCGTGATTAACAACACCTAAGGGCTACGCGTTGCCTTTTTTTATCTCTAAATTCTTGATTTGGATAAATAATAAAACCATGCGCGAAACTGGCGTCCCTATATCTACGGTTTGGTGAAAAAACACAAAAGTCTCAAAAAGAAGGTTTAGAGCGCGGACTTCCCGAGAAGGTCGACCATCCTAGTACTACTCTGCGTGGCTTACGCTTACTGCGTAATTACGATGGGATCAGGTCGCGTAGTCTTGGTATGATCGCACCACGTCATGTTATAGCGATTAACCACATAAGGGCTTGCGTTACCTTTCTTTTTATCTCTAAATTCTTTAGTTTTGAAGAAATAATAAAACCATTGGAAGCATCCTATATCTACGGTTTGGTCAAAAAAAACAGAGTCACAAAGAGGGGTGCAACACGAGGACATATGATGTGCATGTTAAAAGTAATAAATATAATTATTATTTTCTAATTGGATTTGAACCAATGACCAACAATAAAAAATGAAACCTGCGATAAATTGAATTTTACCTATTTGTTAATATGCAATCACATATTATTTACCTTAAATCATTAGGAATAAAAATAAACCAACTTATATGATCATTATGTTCAAAAGTTAAAATCCCGATTATTATGTTTCTAATTGGATTTTAACCAGGACCAACAATTAAAAATATAAGCACCTACCATCATTCCATGTTATACTTTTGTGTTTTATTATCGATCTAATACCATTTACCTTAAAACAAGCGTAATTAAACAATAGCCATTTCATCCATGTACAAATTGATATAAATAACAGTACATTCTTTAGAAAAAAAAATCAAATTTTAAGTTTTGGTAAGTTAATAAAAAGAGGTAAAAAATGTAAAAGTTTTGATAAACACTAAAAAGTTAAATTTAAAAGCGCACAGGAGGTTTTTCAAGCAGCGGTGGCAGGCGTAACGTCCCTACCTCTACGGTTTGGTGGAAAAAAACACATGAGTCTCAAAGAGGTAACACAAGTAGCCTAAGAGGTCACCCATCACAGTACTACTCCTCGCCTTCTAAACACGCTTAACTACAGAGTTCGAACGGGATCCAGTGCATTAGTCTTGGTATGATCACACCATCATGTTTCGCGTGATTAACTTACCTGCTCTGGCGGCTTTTTATCTCTAAATTCTTGACATTTTGGAGAAATAATAAAACCATCGGGGAGCGCCCTATTAACTTTGGTAAGGACTTCAAAAAACGAGGTGCAACACAAGGACTTCCCGAGATCATCCACATCTAGTACTACTCCGCCAAGCATTTCATTGCGAGTTTTGGGATCCGTCCATTAGTGCTGTTGTATTCGCACCATCATGTTTTCTTGTGATTAAATTACCTAAGGGCTACGTTGCCTTTTTATCTCTAAATTCTTGAGATTTGAAGAAATAATAAAACCATGGGAACGCGTCTAACATCTACGGTTTGGTGAAAAAAAAACAAGAGTCT
Source organism: Hibiscus mutabilis (assembly GCA_019671005.1). Taxonomy (NCBI): domain Eukaryota; kingdom Viridiplantae; phylum Streptophyta; class Magnoliopsida; order Malvales; family Malvaceae; genus Hibiscus; species Hibiscus mutabilis. Next base: position 45,932,044 of record CM033756.1, read on the forward strand.
CAAAGAAGTGTGCAACACGAGGACTTATATGAGGTGTGCATGTTGTAAAGTTATAAATATAATTATTATTTTTCTAATTGGATTTGAATCGATGACCATGATAAAAAGCGTGAACGCATACGATGGTTTTGAATTTTTACCCCTGTGTTAATATACAGCCACATTCTATTTACCATAAATTCTGAGATTTCCAGGAAATAAACCAACGCGGGAAATGGTATGTCTCTGTGAAAAAATCATTATTTAAAAGTTTGTGTAGTTAAAAAAGAGGGTTCGTCATGTTTTTTTTGATTAACCATCCTAAAAAGTTAAATTTGCAAGCCTTTTATGAGACAAAGTTTTGATTGGAGAAATAATAAAACCATCACCGGGAAAGCGACCGTCCTTATTTCCTCACGGTTTGGTGAAAAACACATAAGGGTCTCAAAGGGTGCAACCTTGAGGCTTTGATGGGTAATACGTCCTAGTCTTCTCTAGTCTGTGACATGAGTCTCGTAAAGAGGGGTTCTAATGGGATTCCTAAGAGGTGCATTAGTCTTTGGTATGATCGCACTCGTCACGTTTAACGCTGGATTAAGGGATGTGCATTAGTCTTTGGTATGATCACACCCGTTATTTTTTGCGCGATTAAATTAACTAAGGGCTACGGGTTGCCTTTCTTTTTATCTCTAAATTCTTGAGATTTGGGAAATAATAAAACCATGCGGGAAAAGCGTCCCAATATCGGTTTGGTGAAAAAACACAAGAGTCTCAAAAAGGGTGCAACACGAGGACTTCCCAAAGGTCACCCATCCTAGTACTACTCGCCCAAGCACGCTTTTTTTGCGGAGTTACGATGGGATCGGTGCATTAGTCTTTGGCCGTCATTTTTGCGATTGCGATTAAATTACCTAAAGACTACAGGTTGCCTTTCTTTTTATCTCTAAATTCTTGAGATTTGGAGAAATAATAAAACCATGCGGGAAAGCAGCGTCCCAATATCTACGGTTTGGTGAAAAAAAACACAAGAGTCTCAAAAGAGGGTGCAACACGAGGACTTCCCAAGAGGTCACCCATCCTAGTACTACTCTGCGCCCAAGCACGCTTTTTCTGCGGAGTTTTGATGGGATCAGGTGCATTAGTCTTTGGTATGATCGCACCCGTCATTTTTTGCGATTAAATTACCTAAGGGCTCTGCGTTGCCTTTCTTTTTATCTCTAAATTCTTGAGATTTGAAATAATATAGTTTCTTCTTATCCTAAGTCAAAACTCTAGCTACTTGTGCATGCCTTGATAATACATCCCCTGCGTGAATCAAGGGTGAACAACAACCAATCTTGCGCTCCTCTTAGCCGTTGAAATCCTTAACTTATTCCTAAGCGGATTAATCTTCACCATCAATAGATTGAATAAAGATCATATTCATTCGTTTCTTGAATCTAACTCTCGATATTAGATAAATAGATGAAATTCTGAGATCCTCTCCCCACTAAAATCGCAAGTTATGTAATCCAAGCTCAGCGGTGG